>PVJC01006785.1:0-53692 GCA_004026665.1 Murina feae | reverse complement strand
ATCAGCATGGATGGAAATGGAGAGCATTATGCTAAGTGAAATAAGCCAATCAATGAAAGAAAAATACCACATGACCTCACTTATTTATGGATAATAAAGACCATTACAAAATGATAAACATAAACAAATACAGAGACAGAGCAGCCTTGAACAGACTATCATCCTACAGCTGGAAGGCTGGGGATGGTTGGGGGGGGAGATGGGAGATCAACTGAAGGACTTGCATGCATCCATAGGAGCATAATCAGTGGACACGGGAAACTGGGGGTTAGGGAGGAGGGGGGGAAGGGCAAGGGGAAAAAATGGAGATCTATCTATCATCTGTTGTAATACTTATCTATCACTTGTTGTAATACTTTAAGCAATGAAATTTAAAAAAATAAATAAATTAATTAAAAAAAAAGAATTTTCATAATAACAATTTCATGTTAATGGGCAGAATGCGATTTATAAGAGTTTGACATCATAGCCTCTGCCATAACAGTAAAGAGATGGTAGTATGCACCCAAAAAATAAAAGCATTAAATTTTATAAATTATAAATATCATAAAATAAATATTTTACGCAAAAAGGGAAAGAGAAATAATTTAAGTAGTGAAGAAAATTCAGCTCGCAGTTCTACTCAATGATTTTGTACCATTATGAATGTAAAATTAAAGGCATAATTCAGCTCTTGTTTCATACAAAATTCCCCCTAATGAAGATCCAATTCTTCATTCAGTATCAACTGAAGAAACAACAATATATTCTAATGTGGGAAAATTAACTAGGTTGGAAATAATTATAGATTGTTTGTTGAGCTCCAAGGTGGCATTTTTATAAGGAATTTTCAAGGTTTTTTTTTATTATTATAGTGATTCTCAATTAGTCCGAAGTCCTAATACCTAAATTCTCCAGAGATACACTACTACTATAATTGATGCAATTTAAATACAAATTTCATTGTTCCCTCCAAGTTTGGCCCAACTCACAAAGAATGTTACCACTGCCATATATTCATGGAGTTTTCAGCATGTTATACCCCATTGTAGATTAGTTCACATTGGTAATTGTACCTGCTTAGTATTTCTAGGATTTTCTTAGCCAGAATCTCTTCATTCCATTTATACCCTTAGATTGTTGTCAGAAATGTTATGGCTTATGATTTATTTTATTTGACCAAGAAGCTAATGTTAAAAGTCATTTTTGCAATACCCAATGTATTCTTATATAAAATATACTAGGGGCCCAGTGCACACAAATTTGTGCACTCGGCAGAGCGGGGAGAGTCCCTCAACCCAGCCTGTGCCCTCTAGCAGTCTGGGACCCCTCTGGGGATGTCCACCTGCTGGCATGCCTGGCCAAGCAAGACCCTTATCAGCCCTCTGCAGGAATATGGGACCAGAATAGGGAAGACACCCGTGTACGACCTTCTCAAAGCCAAGGGCCAAGCCCACCAGCCTAATTTCACCTTTCGGTTCACCATTGACGACACCAGCTACACTAGTCAGGGCCCCAGCAAGAAGGCAGCCAACCTCAAACACCTCAAAGCGGGTAGCATGCTGAAGCCGGCCCTGGAGGACAGCAGTTCTTTTTCTCCCTTAGACTCTTTACTGCCTGAGAATGGTCCAGTTTTTACTGTTGCAGCGGCTGCTACTCCTGTTCCGTCTGCTCTCCCAACCAGGAGCCCAGCCATGGAGGTGCAGCCCCCTGTCTCCCCTCAGCAGTCTGAGTGCAACCCTGTTGGTGCACTGCAGGAGCTGGTGGTGCAGAAGGACTGGTGGTTGCCTGAGTACACGGTGACTCAGGAATCTGGGCTAGCCCACCGCAAAGAGTTCACCATGACCTGCAGAGTAGAGCGCTTCATTGAGATTGGCAGTGGCGCTTCCAAAAAGCTGGCAAAGCATAATGTGGCCACCAAAATGCTGCTTCGTGTGCACACGGTGCCTCTGGATGCCCGGGATGGGAATGAGGCAAAACCTGACGATGATCACTTCTCCATTGGTGCGGGCTCCTGCCTGGATGGACTTCAGAACCAGGACCCAGGCTGCACCTGGGATTCTCTGCGCAATTCAATGGGAGAGAAGATCCTGTCCCTCCACAACTGCTTCCTGGGCTCCTTAGGTGCCCTGGGCCCTGCTTGATGCAGTGTCCTCAGTGAACTGAGGAGCAGGCCTTCCATGTCAGCTACCTGGATATTGAGAAATTGAGCCTGAGTGGGCTCTGCCAGTGCCTGGTGGATCTGTCCACACAGCTGATCACCATGTGTCATGGCTCCGCAGTCACCAGGGAGGCAGCTCCTGGCGAAGCTGCTTGCTGTGCCGTGCAGTACCTCAAGATCATGGCGGACAGCAAGTAAAGCTCCAGCTGGACTCATGGACATACAGCCTCGCTCCCTGCTCTTCCTGCTCAGGTACCCTCTGGAAGTGCCATCTCTACCTCTAATAACAGACTGCAGACCGAGGAGAGCGTGGTCCCAGGAGCCAGGGACCACAGTGCCTCAGTGGCCCAGGATCTGTCCTTATGTTAGTGCTGGTGATGGAGGGAATGACATCAGACTGCCCCCTAGAGCCCAGAATAAACGTGCATCGCCTCAGGAAAAAAAAAAAAAAATGCTGGTTTGGCTGCCAGCATTTGCTCTATACTGGGCAGCCCACAGCCTGTGGTAGTGCAAGAGTCCTGCTCCTCTTCACTCATTCCCTCCTCCTTCCCTGCAGGCGTCACTGTGACTTCTGCCTCCAGGAGCCACTCCCACCCCCACTGGCACTTGCTCCACCACTGCCCCGCCACACCCACCGCCTCTGTCTCCATGGCTGCCTGCTGGCCACCATCTTGGCTGGATTAATTTGCATATAGCTGCTCTGATTGGCCAGTGGGCATGGCTTGGCTGGTGGGCGTGGCCATTGTTAATTTCCATGTTACTCTTTTATTAGAGGGTATAAGCTGAGCCCCAAATTCCACAGGACATTATCTGAACAATATCTAATCAATAATTACTGCATCCATAAATTTCAACAGATATTTCAGAATCCCATTTATTTCTAATAAAAATCACACTAAAGTACCTATTCTCAAAAGTAAATATATCCTCCCTCAACTGAAAATTCCAGTTGTCAGTTTCTTGTTAAAAACATGTGTAAAGATGCCAGAATAAATAGATAAATATGCATACCATTTTCTCTAGGAGTCATAATAAAACAATAAAGTATATTGTAAGAGCTAATTTTTCAAGTTAAATTTTATAATGGAAGTATGGGAAATGCACCTTGGGAGTCTATATAAGAAAGGAACCTATAATGTCTAAAGAAATTTGTGGTAACTTAGCATAGATACAGTGAGCAACATCTTGATGGAACAAGAAGACTTCTGCCAAACACGGAGTGAATAGCATCTATGTAAAGGACATAGGCAAAAATGTGGAGCTGTGAACAAGCAAGTGTATCAGAAAATTAGCACAGCCAGGATGGGACTGAAACCTGACTATTAGAGGGAAGAGTGACAAGAACCAATGCTGTCTACATAGATTGTAATGCATAGATCATTATAAAACTATAATGTTCTTATCAAAAAGACAATGGTATCTGGGAAGTTTTTAAGAAAAGGAAAGAAGTTATGATGCAAGTATTCAGGCAGGATTATGCAGGATGAATCCAGTAGTAGAAATAAGATGACTTATTTCTACAATCCAAGTAGATGTTAATAGCTGTATCTAAAGTAATTAGTATAGAGATTATGAAGTAGAATAACAGAACTGCTATTTAGGTAGACTGTAAACAATACTTTTGCTATTTGATAAAAAGGAAGAGAGAACAAGGTTGTGCAGGGAGAAAATGAAATAAATAAAATGAAAGGGTGGATTTTAAAACACTTAAACTTAGGATATCCAGGTAAAGATATATATCCAGTTTATAATTGGAATGACCTCATAAGGCTATTTTCAATTTTATATAATACTAGAGTCCTGGTGCATGAAATTCATGCATGGGGTTTGTGCGGGGTGGGGGGGGGGAGGGCGTCCCTCAGCCGTGCCTGCACCATCTCATAGTCTGGGACCCTATGGAGGATGCCCACCTGCTGGCTTAGGTCCACTCCCCACAGAAATTCTTCTCTCAGTCCTGGACCCCTGGCTTTTTACTGCCTGCCTGCTCACTGCTCCTTACCACCCAGCTCGCTGCTCCTTAATGCTGTTGTGGAGGTGGGAGAGGCTGCTGTGGAGGCAGAAGAGGCTCCTGCCACCACTGCTGCACTCGCCAGCCATGAGCTTAGCTTCTGGCTGAGAGGTGCTTCCCCTGTGAGAACACACTGACCACCAGGGAGCAGCCTTTGTGTTGAGTGTCTTCCCCCAGGTGGTCAGTGTGCATCATAGCAACTGCTGTTTTTGTTGTTCTGCTGTAATGGTTGCTTAGGCTTTTTTTTATATAGACTGGAGGTCTATATAATGATGGCATGGGAGGTAACTAATAGATGTTTCTCTCTCTCCTCCACCCTTTCTCTCTCTGTATCTCTTTCTTTCTCTTTCTCTCTCTCAAATAATAAAATAAAATGGCATTATATTAAGTCTTGTTCCACAGATCAGTAACTTCATGAATGCTCAGGGAAATAAGTAAACAATTAGGAGACTAATATTCTTGAGGCAAGTAAAAGTCCCAGAAACCTTGATCAATTAACTGCCAAGCACAATAGAGACAGACTCATAGAGTGCAGGCAGACAGCTCTGGTTGGGAGGGGGGTATGGAGGGATTGAGTGAAAATTTTATAAAGAGAGAGAGAGAACTCATGGACAATAGTGTGGTGATTGCAGGAGGAGAAGTATTGGGGAGGTAAAAGAGGTCATAAATGGGATAAATGTGATGGGAAAATAGAATAAATTTAACAAAGAAAGATTAATAGAATAACCCTAAGAAACTATACAAAATAATTAGCATTTTAATACTGCTCTAGCTATCTATATTTTATGTTGTCCTTGTTAAATTTGTCAATTTTCTAAAGGATTATATACTAGGAAAGCTATAATATAGACGTTATATGCATCAAGATGAACTAGTTTACACTATCATAAAATATACTCTTCTCAGTTGCTTAGCACAGCTAAAATTATTTTCTTACTCACACAAAGCCCACTGTGGGTAAACAGAAAATGTCCCCCTTCGGAGGATATAGATATCCAGACAACTCTCATGGTAGTCTGAAATTTGCAATCCTAGTCTGTGGTCTCCTATGTTGCCCAGACAGGAAAAAGAAAGACCAAGGAGAAACATGATCTGAAACAGATACAGGAAGTCTTCACTTCCACTTATCTTTTGGTTTCTAGAATACAATCACATGTACATAACCCAGCTGCAAAACATGCTGGACAATATAGAGTAGTACATGGATATTTAATGAGCATCACTTGTCTCTGACAGAGACAGTTACAGATAGGTGAGCATGGTTTTAGGTGTTTCAATAATTCCTTAATTACTTCCAATAGAAGTTAGATAATGCTAGAAAAATGGACTCTTTAATTAACAGAGAGATTCAGTCTTTGCTTGTAGAGATATTTTTGAAGAGCATCAAGCAATAAAGTTCTCAAGGAGGAAAAGTGGAGAATTCAAACTGTTCACGTTATTATTTTTAACTATTATATTCAGGAGATTTTTAAAATTACAAGAATCTGCTTAATCTGCTTAAGTACTGAGGAAATTTAAATTCAAAAAAGGAGGAACTTATTCTGTGTCACACAGTAATTTAGTGGTAGAGATGGGATTGGCATCCAACTCTTGATTACTCATCTAGTAATCTTTTTCACTGCACAGTAAGTACTATATCTCCTTAGAAGACTAATTCATCCTCTATCTGGAAATATACAAAATTCCAGCATTAGTAGGAATGATGGCCTAGACTATCTAGAATCACAATGCATAAAAATTTGCCTCTTCCTATCATTATTGTAAGAGTTTACATTAATTCAGTCATTTCTTAAAACAGGTATCTAAGGGGGGAAAATCAAAGAATTAAATCACCCAGTTACTCTGACAGACAGGAAATAAAATTTGATAGCCCAGTAAGGTGTCATACTTGAATTAGACTTGTACATTTGATTTCTTAATGCTTCCTCTTACACTTACATAGTACATTCACCTGTTTATTTATGTTTTTATTTATCCATGCAGCAATAATTTGTGTGTCTTTAATTACTTAATCCCAAGAATGAAGAATACATAAGAGAGATAATGGCTGCTCTCCAAAAACTTGTCCTTATAAGTGATAAGCCAAAGAGCCAGAGTGAGAGCAACCTGAAACATGAAACCAGGAAACTTTCATTCTAACTATGCTTCTGTCACTAATCTTTTGTCAAATTCCTCAATCTATCTTAAGTTGTATTCCCCCACAGAAGAAAAGATGAGTGGATCTGCAGATCTTTAACCTGACCCAATAGCCTTACCACCCCACTCTTCAACTCTTTTTTTCAATTCTTAGTCATAATATTTTCCCACATTTTTCAAACATCCCTCTATTTTTATTTGAGTTAATGAGTAAATTTTTTGCATATTACAAATCAAAGATTACTGTGACAAATAAAAACAAAACAGAACACTTTTTAATTAGTCTCCAACAAAGGGAAAAATGAGAACACTTGTTTCCTCTTTCTCTCTCTCTCTCCTTCCCTCTCTCCCTCCTTTTCCCTCTATCCCCTTCTCTCCCTCCTTATTCTTCCTTCTCTACCTCTCTTACTGTCTTCCTCCCTTCTCTCTCTCGGCTCTCTCTATTGTTCATCATTTTGCTTTGGCCATAGTTCATTACTGACATCAAGTATGCTATTGAAAATATCTTGGATTTAATTTGTATAAAACTGCCTGAGAAGGCAAAATAATTTACAATTGCCATTAACTTGTTGTGAAATATCACAAATTTTACTTCTAGAATTTACCCTTAGAATATAAATGAGGCAAGTTCAGTGACTTGGATATAATGATCTACTCAACATGATTTGTAACACAAAAAAGTGTGTTGTAATTACATGATAAAATGCTATGCTTATGGCTTGAAAAATATTCTTGAACTATATTGTAGTTAACAAATACATATTATAAGCAATATATCTAATTTGATAATATTTTAAATGCATATACACAGACACACATGCCTGAAAAAATAAATATGTTAATAGAGTGAATTTCTGGAGGAGAAATTGCATTTGCTTTTAATTTTATTATTTGTACATTTCTATTATGAAATGAATTATATTTGCAACTGGGAGAAAATAACTCATAAACATAAAACTTGAGCTTGCAAAAAATATGCCATAGATTTAATATGGGGTAATGTTTATAGACCTGTGGCATTAAATATGCATTATAATATTAAAAATATAGCAAATAAATGAAAATTATTGAACTCTGTTAGTAAAGTGATACTTTAAAAATAGTTTTTAGAGAAACATTATGTGCACTTTGGGCTGGACTATCAGGAATTGTAGCATTTCTGGTTCCCCTTTACCAAGTTCCAGTAGCATACTCCAGTCATTGAGATAAATAAAATGTCTTCACTATTTCCAAATGTTCAAGTGTTGGGAACCATGGCTATAGACAGATTGTATCAATGAAAGAAAATCAACTGGCTATATTTACAAATGGGTTTGTCAGTAAGCTGCCTGCGTAATATGACAGAAGGTGCTACAGGTCAAAAATAATTTCAACTGATCTTGTCTATATCCTTGGGTTGAAGCATCATTCCATGAAAATTTATACATGCCTACTACCTTAAAACTCAGTTCTGAATTTTAGGTTTTAATTGTATCACTTTTCAGAACTCCCTCTGTGACCTTGGATGTCACTTTGCTACTCTCCTGGCAGCACTTTACTTTTCTGAATCATTTCAAAGTTAAGCTAATGAAAATTCCATCTCTAAAATTCCAATGTTAATTGATTTATTGATTGATTCATGAATATATTCATAATTTTTACCAGGAGCTACAAAGGCAAAAAATTAAGCAACAACCTTTACCCTAATCAAGGTCACAATTCATAAGAGGTTATAAAACTCAGTTATCTGAGTATTACTGAAGTAAATTCTTAATTGCCTTTATGCTTTACTGTCAGAATGATTACATAAAAATGGTTTATGAGCAGAGATCATATTTTTAAGAAAATAGGTCTCAGAAAATGGGGAATATAAAAAAAGATCCAGCAGGTAGAAAAACGACGATACCTTCAACTCAACTGGCCTAGCTTAGATTGAAATTAAAAAATTGGACTCTCCAATGACAATCCATTTTCTATAATTACATTGCCCAGATGTCTTTAGATTGGTGCTCTTTCTATGTGCTCCCTTACTATTTCTACTATTACTATACTCGACACTATTATTTTTTAAATGTTTCCATCCTCACTAAACTGTAAGTGATATGAGAGAAGGCAGAAGTCTGCATTGAAGGTGATTATATACACAACATATCAATAGCTTTTAGGTACTTTATCTTGCATTGTTTTGTTGTGGACCATTTTTTATGTATATATCTGTTTGTGACCTCTTTTAGGTGCTGGCTTTCCACTTTATTTTAGTGTTCTATGTACAAACATAGATAGTGAAAAATCGGTAAGACAGGAAAGCAAACTTTACAGGCAAAAACAGCAGCAATGCATTGGCCATTATTTCCTCTTTCATATTGGTTCTCTAGGCACAGCAGTCTTGTCCTGTGCCTTCCACATTTAGGACTATTGCTCTTTCTATCCCACCTTAGGGTGAGTGGGGGTAATTTTGGAAACTTGATAGGAAGCAGTAGAGCCTTGCTGAATTCCTCTCTATTCCAACCTCCTCCAAAAAGAAGCCCATTGCTTGATACTAATTATATATACACTAGGGGCCCAGTGCACAAAAATGTGTGCACTCAGGGAGGTCCCTCAGCCCAGCCTGTGACCTCTTGCAGTCTGGGACCCCTCGGGAGATGTCCACCTGCTGGTGTGCCTGGCCAGCTTGGGTGAGGGGCTGATGGCTGTTTGCAAGCTGGTCAAGCCCCCAGTGGGGACTCTCATTCCATGGGAGTGTGGCCAGCCTAGGTGAGGGGTTGAGGGCTGTTTTCAGGCTGCCCACAGTCCCTTCAGGGTTCAAGTCCCTACTGGGGTGCCTGGCCAGCCTGGGTGAGGGGTTGAGGGCTTTTTGCAGGCTGGCTACAGATCCCATTGACACAAGGTCCCAGTGAGGCTGGCTGGAAGCAGGTTTCTGGGGTTTATTTATCTTCTATAATTGAAATTTGTTGCCTTGAGTGGAGGCCACAGCCTGCCTAGGGAGGCAACGAAGCCTCCTATTTGCTTCAGCTCTGTGGCTTCCATAATTAAAACTTTGTTGCCTTGAGCAGAGGCCACAGCTGGCCTAGGCAGGCAGTTTCCTCCATCGCTGGCCTCCTGTTTGCTCTACCTCCATGGCTGCCAGCCACCATCCTGGCTGGGTTAATTTGCATATTGTCACTCTGATCAGCTGGTGGGCGTGGCTTGGCTGGTGGGCATGGCTTGGGTGTAATGGAATGTGTATTAATTTGCATATTACTCTTTTATTAGATTAGAGGATATTTCCATCTTTATTAATTTAAAATGTTATCATGAAAAATCTCTTCTTTAACTTCAGACAGAATGCTTTGACATCTTATATAATAAAAGCCTAATATACTAAGTGTGTGGTTATCCTGTTGGCTATTCAACCAATCAAAGCATAATATGCTAATGATATGCTAAGGCTGCTTAACTGCTCACTATGATGTGCACTGACCACCAGGAGCAGATGCTGTGACCCGTAGGTTAGGTTACTGTTGATGCTGGCTAATGGGGACTAAGTCAGACAGGCCATACACACCCTGGAGCCTTCCCACACTCCCTCCCTGGCTGGCCAACCTCCTGCATCTCTCCCCAGCCCCAGTGGTACACCAGTGGGGTCCCTTGGCCTGGTCTGAACCCTCTCACAATTTGAGACCCCTCAGGGGATGTTGGAGAGCTGGTTTTTGCCAGATCCTGCAGGCCAATTCATTTATTAGCCTATATAATAAAAGGCTAATATGCAAATTAACCAAACAGCAGAACAATTGGTCGCTATGAAGCACACTGACCACCAGGAGGCAGACGCTCAATGCAGGAGCTGCCTCCTGATGGTCAGTGTGCTCCCACAGGAGAAGTGCTATGACAGCAATAAGGATGTCTGTTAAGGATGTCTGGGGAGTGGGCCTAAGCCATCAGTCATACATCCCCCCAAGGGCTCCTGGACTGCCAGAGGGTGCAGGCTGGGCTGAGGGAAACCCTGCTTCCCCCTCACCAAGTGCATGAATTTTGTGCACTGGGCCTCTAGTATCAAAATAACTTTTTTCCATTGTAATGTCAGAAGCACGTTTTTTCACTAACTGAGGATTTTGGTTATTTATTTTACTTTACTATACTAAAGAAGTAAATTTTTGTTTACTAAGTGTTTTTACATATGAAGGATTTTTAAACATAAGAAAATTGTGATATAACAAGGACATAATCTTTATATATAAGTTATATTACCTCAATCACTGAATCTCACTTTTATTACATTACAATGTGTTTTTTTGTCAACCTTTTAAAATAAATGTTTTTGTTTTTATAAACTTGTGTTATGATCTATTAATCAGCAACTTTTATGGAAGATTTATATTTTTGGTAACATATTTTCAAATAAAACTACCCACATAGTAATGGAATTTATAGTAAATGGAAGAATAATTTGGTGTGGTTTTGAATTAGCTAAAAGGATTTAGAACATCATTTTTTATAAATTTTTGAGATATCAAAATAACTCATTAAGTCAAAAAATTAAAGAACATTTCTGAGTGAACTGCTCACATTGCTTTTGACTTTTCCATCTTCATTATAATGATAGAAATGTATCACCAAAAAATAGGAAATCGCACATATCTGTATTTCCATTATCCAATTAATTTTGTATTTATGTAATTTATGTTAGGTGGTCTTTGTAATGACACTATATAAAAATGTGAGACAATACATGAGATTTTTTTAAGTAAGTAGAAAACAATAAATATGCTATTGAAATCTTACACTTATTTGTAGCAAACCACAAGTAAGATATCCAACCATCCCTTTCCTAACAATTTCTTTAGTTTTAGAAATTCAGCTGAAATAAATGGAGTTTTGTATTCATGCTGCATTCTTCAGTATAATGTGGGCAGAGAGCACCCTCTACCTTCTCCTGATTAAATAGCAACCCTAACTTGGAAGAAAGGAGATGATGGTTCAATGTGGATATTTTTCTCAGAAAACCAGAAAGAATTTGTCTATAATTTTGGGCCTCTATTGGCAATAATGCATATTCAGGATGCCACCATTGTGGCATGTTCAAAGGAATTCCACACAGTCTAGAAGCAAAATACCTGCTCTGAAGTTTCCCACTTTTTTCTGAACTGAATGGCCACAGCCACCCCAAGAGGGGAGAATGCAGCTTTTAAAAACAACACCTTTGTTATTCCAAGTGTTAGAGATGAAGCTGAGTTTTCAGATGGCCTCAAGGTTTGTGCACCCTTCACCAAACACATATGAAAACTGAGCTCTTTGAACTGCTTTGAAAATCTGTTACTAAATATGGTTATAGGTTTGTGAAACAGTCATTGCTAACTTCTGACTGCCATTAATTTTCATGACTATGTTATGACAAGAAATGAAATAACTTTGTTTTAGAAGTAAATTGCTTATATGCCAGAGAGGGAAGACCCATCATCTAAGGAAGATTTAATCTTAACTACGGTAATTCTAAATGGTGGTCTTTTAAAAAACAAAACAAAAAATGGCTTAAATATTAACACTGTGAACAAGTCATAGAACATGTGGATAACATTGATTTATTCACATTATTCTATTGATAACTTTTTTAGAAAACTCCTCATTGATTTCCATAGTGGCTGTACCAGTCTGCATTCCCACCAGCAGTGTACTAGGATTCTCTTTTCTTCTTATCTTTGCAAGCACTTTTTGTTAGTTGATTTATTGATAGTACCCATTAAGGTAGGTATGAGGAAGCGCCTCATTGTGGTTTAATTTGCATCTAATCATTAATGATGCTGAGTATTTTTTCATATAACTCGGCAATTTGTATGTCCTCTTTAGAGAAGTGTTTAGTCAGGTCTTCTGCCCATTTTTTGTTTGTCTTCCTTTCGTTGAGTTGTATGAGTACTTTGTATATTTTGTGTATGCTTTTTATTTAAAATATAAGAGCAGGGGAAGATAGCTCCTAATTAAAAATAAAATTACACATATTTCAATTTCCAAAACAATTAAATTAAATAAAAAATAAAAGGGGAACTTCATAGATGAGAGCAACATCAGTGCTTATGTAGTGGCTGTGCTATGCATCTAGCAATATGATTATTTGTGATGGATGTATTTGAAACAAAAGCTTAATCAAACATGCTACTGTATTTATACCTAATTTCCAGCTTTCAATTTCATATTTAGCTGAGCATCCAGAAAAGCTACCATAGTTACTGTGAAAACTTGATTACCTATGCCCCAGGGGAGTCTACTTTGAAACATACATGACTGGTTCAGAGACAGGAAGAGCAGTGAAGTACCATACATATGGCATTTTGAGCTAAAGATGAAGTAAAGTTCCTGATGCTTCAGAAGGGAAGAAGGACATTCCAGAACAATAAGAACAGATGTTCAGTAATTAGAATTTTTTTCTGCTCTGTATATAGGTCATAACATTTTATCTCTGATGATAACTCTTATTTATGGGAAAGACCCAAAATTTAAATTCTTTAAGGAAGACATAAATGTTTCCCATGGACTCCAAGGATCTCAGTTGCCTTCAGCTCAAAAATAACAAGTCTTGGGTGATTCATTCGGAACCCTTACAATAGTGACCCAGTTTCATTCTTTTGCATGTGACTGCCCAGTTTCCCCAACACAGTTTATTTGAGACCAGAGATCTAGTGCATGGGTGGGGTCCCTCAGCTTAGCCAGCTCATCAAGGCCTATCTGTGGGGAGGGACCCTGGGAAATTGGCTGGCCTGGGAGAGGGTCCACAGCAGGTTGTTTGGATGGAGGGCATGGGAGAGGTTGTGGGAGGTTGGCTGTGGGAATCCACTGATCACCAGGAGGCAGCTCCTGAGTTGCGTGTCTGCCACCTGGTGGTCACTGCGCATCACAGTGAATGATCTACCAGTCATTCCAGTTGTTCCAGTCATTCAGTCTTAATAGTCACTTAGGCTTTTATATATATACACTAGTGGCATGGTGCATGAAATTCATGCACATTAAAAGGAGGATTAATTAGAGGAAATATTGTAATATTGCTATTTTCTCTTTTTCTATAATAGAAGTCTCAGAAATGAAAGAAAATTAGTAAAATGTATATGAAAATCTTCCTCCTGTCAGAGTCTGGGGTGCACCTTGAGACCCAGAGTCAAGTTCCCACCCACCCACGTGTGCTTCAAAATTGCACGAGACCCAGACCCAGCTAGCCCCTCCTCAATGGCCTAGATCCTGACCCCGCTGGTCCCACCCTTGTCCAGCCCCACCAGTGGGGGACACAACCTCAGGTTCCCTGGCCTGGTGCCAGGGAAGGAGTCATCCCGAGTTCCTCCAGCCTGGCACCAGGGCTGGGGAGCAGCCTGAGGTCCCCTGTCAAACCCTGCCAGGCAGGGAGCATAGCCTCAGGTCCCTCAGCCTGGCACTTGGGTGAGGAACATGGCCTGAGATCCCATGGCCAAGTACTGGGGTGGGGGACACACCTTGAGTTCACCTATTAAGCCCCACCAGGGTGGGGGCACAGCCTCAGGGCCCCTCACCCAGTGCTGGGGTGGGGGTCATGGCCTGAGGTCCCCCATCAAGCCCTGCTGAGTGGAGGACACAGCCTGAGGTTCCTGGCCTGGTGGCAGGTGGGAGGGGGTGCAGCATGAGGTCCCTTGTCAAGCCCCACAGGGGGAGTGTGTGTGGCCTCAGGTCTCTGCTGATTGCTCCTTAAGGATTGTTATGGGAACTTGGCCTCAGCTGTGGGTATAGCCATCTTTGTGGCAGAGAGATGGTTAATTTGCATGTTTTTATTTTATTATATAGGACTAGGGGCCTGGTGCACAAAAATTTATGCACTGAGTGGAGTCCCTCAGCCCAGTCTGTGCCCTCTTGCAGCCTGGAACCCCTCGGGGGATGTCCACCTACTGGCATGCCTGGCCAGCCTGGGTGAGGGGCTGATGGCTTTTTGCAGGCTGCCCACAGTCCCTTCAGGGTTTGGGCCCCTACTGGGGTGCCTGGCCAGCCTGGGTGAGGGGCTGAGGGCATTTCGCAGGCTGGCCACAGATCCCATTGACTCAAGGTCCCAGCGAGGCTGGCTAGAAACAGGTTTCTGGGGTTTATTTATCTTCTGTTATTGAAAATTTGTTGCCTTGAGTGGAGGCCACAGCCTGCTTAGGCTAGCAGTTTCCTCCATTGCTGGCTTCCTGTTTGCTCTAGCTCTGTGGCTGCCAGCTGCCATCTTGGCTGGGTTAATTTGCATATTGATGCTCTGATTGGCTGGTGGGTGTGGTTTAGCTGGTGAGCGTGGCTTAGGTGTAATGAAGAAAGGGTTAATTTTCATATTACTCTTTTATTAGATTAGATAATCTGTAATAATAAAAGCATAATATGCGAATTAGACAAGATGTCCTTCCAGATATTCTTCTGGGACAAAGCTGGGGCTGCAGCCATGAAATTAAGGCAGCTGCTGCAGCTGCAATAGAGGGATCCAGGCAGCTGCCTCGGCTGCAAGGGAGAGACTGAGGCAGCCTTGGCTGCAAAGGCCTACTCTTGCATGAATTTTGTGCATCGGGCCTCTAGTATATAGATACTGTCATTTTCTCATTTAACATTCTTGGTTCCTTTCTCCTAAATTTATGACCTTTTATGTGTGGGTTTATTTCTTGGCTCTCTATTCTTTTCCATTGATCTATGTGTCTGTTTTTATTCCAGCACTACACTGCTTTAATTACTATAGATTTATAATATAGTTTGAAACCAGGGAGTGGGTTGCCTCCAGCTTTGTTTGGCTTTCTAAGAAATGCTTTTGTTAATCAGGGTCTTATGTGGTTCCACACAAATATTAAGTTTGTTCTATTTTTGTGAAAAAATTACATTGGAATTTTGATAGAGATTGAATTGAAACTGTTTAGCACTTTGGGTATGTTAAAAAACAAAATTCAACCAAGTAAATTTAAAGATCTAATTGTCTTTATTAAGTGATTCATGTATCAGGCAGCATCCTGGCAACTAAAAGGGAGCTCCTCAGGGATATGGAAAATAGAACATTTTTGTAGGAAGATGGACCAAGAGCTATTAACAAATAAAAAAAAGGATTATTTGATGACCATTACATCTTTTCTTTGAGGGAAAGGGTGGGGAAGAATTTCTATCATACAGATTCCCTCTTCTTTCTGTGGGGGATGGGAAGGGGTTGTGTGACAGATAACCTTGCTGGTGCTTGAAAATTAAGCTTCTGAGAGATGTTGAAACTTCCATTAAGTGCAGCATGAAATTTAGATTTGGCATCATGGGTTTTTAGCTCCAGTGATGCCAATCTGGGGGTGTGGTTTTATCTTTAACAGTAGTATGGACATTAACAACCTTAATTCTTCCAATCCATAAGCACAGAATATCTTTCCATTTTTTTTTATTCTTTAAAGTATTACAAACAGTAGTAGATAAGTCTCCTTTTTACCCTAAAGACTTCCCCCTCACCTACCCTACCTTTTGGCACATGACCTCACGCCATTAGTGTCAGTGTCCATTGGTTATGCTTATATGCATGCATACAAGTCTTTTGGCTAATCTCTTACCCACTTCCCCCCAAAAAAAAACCATCCTCTACCTTCCCACAAAGTTTGAAAGTCTGTTCCATGCTTCTTTGTGTCTATATCTATTTTTGTGTCTATATCTATTTTTGTTACTGGTTTATGATTTCTTTATATTCCACAAAGGAATGAGATCATATGATATTTATCTTTCTCACACTGGCTTCCACTCATGCTATTACAAATGGTAATAATTCCTATTTCTTTACAGCAGCATAGTATCCCATGTGTAGATGCACCATAGTTTTTTATCCACTCATCTTCTGATGGGCACTTAAGCTATTTCAAAATATTAGCTATTGTAAATTGGACTTCCATGAACATTGGGGTGCATACATCCTTTTGAATTGGTGTTCTGTTTTCTTGATATATATACCTAGAAGTGGGATCACTGGGTCAAATGGAGGTATAATTTTTAATTTTTTGAAGAATCACCATACTGTTTTGCATAGTGGCTACACCAATCTTTTTCTCCACATCCTCTCCAGCACGTGTTGTTTGTTGATTTGTTGATGCTATCCATTCTGACAGGTGTGAGATTGTACCTCATTGTCATTTTGATTTGCATTTCTTGGATGATTAGAGACTTTGAGCATGTTTTCACATGTCTGTTGGCCTTCTGTATGGAATCACTGGAAAAAGAAGTAAAAGGAATGTAGGCAAGCAATTTGTCAGAGAAAGAATTTAGAGCAATGGTCATAAGGATGCTAAAAACGATGGAAGATAAGTTCAACAATATGTGTAAGAACCAAGAGGAAATAAAGAAGAACCAAAAAGAAATGAAAACTGACATTGCAGCAATAAAGAACACAATAGAAAGCATCAACAATAGATTAGAGGAAGTGGAGGACTACATCAGTGAGCTAGAAGACAAGAGGAAAAAAATACCCAAGTGGAGCAGAAACTAGAAAAGAAACTTAAAAAACAGGATGAGTCCCTAAGGGATCTTTGGGTCAGCATGAAATGAAACAATATCCACATAATAAGGGTGCTATAAAGAGAGTAAACTGAGCAGAGAATATAAAGCCTGTTTGGAGAAATAATAACAGACCACTTCACTGATATTGAGAAGAATAAAAAACTCACACAAGTCCAAGAAGCTCACAGAGTCCCAAACAATTGAAATTCCAAAACACTGACACCAAGACAAAGTATAATTAAATTGGTAGACACCAAAGACAAAGTAAGTATCATAAAGGCTGCCAGAGAGAGACAGAAAGTTACCTACAAGGGACCTTCGATCAGACTATTGACTAATTTCTCAACAGAAACACATCACTCCAAAAGGGAATAGAATGAAATATACAAAGTCATGCAAAGCAAGGGTCTAAATATAAGAATACTGTACACAGGAAGACTATCAATCAAAGTTGAGGAAGAAATCAGGAGAGTCACAGAAAGAAAAAAGGACTAAAGGAGTTTATTACCACCAAACCAATGCAAGAAATGCTAAAGGATTCTGTGAAAAGAAGATATAGGAAGAGAAGAAGGAACCCATGCATAAAGAATAAAAATGGCAACAAACAAGTACCTACCAAAATAACTTAAAATGTAAGTTAATTAAATGCCCCAACCAAAAGACATAGGGTAGCCGAGTGGATAAGAAAACATGACTCATATATCTGCTGTCTACAAGAGACCCACCTGACAAAAAAGCACTCACAAGACTGATAGTGAAGGGATGGAGACCCACCTCAAAACACAGGACTCACACAGACTGATGGTGAAGGGATAGAAACAGGTTTTTCAGGTGAATGGAAGTGAAAAAAAAGATGGGGTAGCAATACTTATCTCTGACAAGTTAGATCTCAAGTCAGGCCATAAAAAGAGATAAGGAAGACCCCTTCATAGTACTAAAAGAAATAATTCAACAAGAAGATAAAACTCTGGTAAACATATATGAACTCAATACAGGAACACGCAAATATATATTTTTTTAAAAAAAACCTTTTGGAGTATATGAAGGGAAAGATTGACATACAGTCCTAGTATGGGACTTTAATACCCACTAACACTACTGGATAAATCCTCTAAAAAAAAAATCAGCAAAGAAACATCAATCCTAAATGACTAACTATGTCCGATGAATTAATTGACATCTTCAGAACATTTCACACTAAAGCTGCAGAATATACATTCCTCTCAAGTGCACACAGGTCATTTTCAAAGATAGACCACATATTAGGGGATAGGAAAAGTCTCTACAAACTCTAGAAGATTGGAATGACATCAAGCATCTTCTCATATCACAATGGCATAAAATTAGAAATCAACTACAATAAAAACAATGGAAAAATCGAACACCTGGAGGCTAAATAGCATGTTATTAAACAATGATTGGGTTACCAAAGAGATCAAATGAGAAATAAAAAGCATTATGGCAACAAATGACAATGAAAACACAAAAATCCAAAATCCTGGACACAGTGAAAGCAGTCTTGAGAGAAAAGTTCATAGCTCTACATGTCTACCTCAAAAAAACAAGAAAAAAATGGTAATAAATCATATAACTGCACAACTCAAAGAGTTAGAAAGAGAGCAATAGGAAATCCCAGGGTATGCAGAAGGAATGAAGTAATAAAGATCAGAGCAGAAATAAATGACATAGAGCAAAAATATACAAAAGATCAACAAAACCAAGAGCTGGTGTTTTGAAAAGATAAAGAAGATGGATGAACCTCTAGCCAGCCTCACCAAAAAGCTAAGAGAGAGAACCCAAAGAAATAAAATCAGAAATGAAAGACATGAGGTAATAACTAATCCTACTGAAATACAAATATTATGAAATAATACTATGAACAACTCTATTCCAACAAAATGGAATATTTTTAGAAAAATACAAGCTCCCATAAGTCAATCAAAAAACCTGAATAGGCCTATAACCACCAAAGAAATTGAAGCAATGATCAAAAATCTTCCAGCCAACAAAAGCCCTGGTCCAGATGGCTTTAGAGGGGAGTTCTACCAAGCATTCAAAGAAGAACTAAAACCTATCCTCCTCAGACAATTCCAAGAGGGAGGCATACTTCCTAACTTTTTCTATGAAGCCGATATTACCCTAAATCCAAAACCAGATAAAGGCACCAGAAAAAAACATAGATGAACATAGCTGCTAAAATTCTCACAAAATTCTAGCAAATCAGAGCTAGCATTACATTAGAAAGTTCATACGCCATGACCAAGTGGGATTTATCTTAGGGATGCAAGGATGGTACAATATCTGCAAATCAATAAACATGATACATCACATAAACAAATTGAGAGACAAAAATCACATAATTATATCAATCAATACAGAAAAAGCATTTGACAAAATCCAACACCCTTTCTTGATAGAAACTCTCAGCAAAGTCAGAGTAGAGGGATCATACCTCAACATAATAGAAGCCTTATGTGACAAACCTACAGCCAACATCATACTCAATGGGTAAAAACTAAACTCATTTCCCCTAAAAATGGGAACAAGACTGGGAGTCCACTTTCAATATAGTACTGGATGTGCTAGCCATAGCAATCAGACAAGAAGAAATAAAAGGCATCCAAACTGGAAAAGAAGAAGTACAACTGTCCTTATTTGCAGATGACATAGGAAACCCCTAAGACTCCATGAAAAAACTACTAGAACTAATAAATGAATTTAGCAATGTAGCAGGATACAAAATTAACACCTAAAAATTTATGGCCTTTTTATACACGAATAATGAACTCACAGAAATAGAATCTAACAAAGCAATACCATTTACCAATGCACCAAAAAAAAAAAAAATTAAGATACCTAGGAATAAACTTAACTATGGAGGTAAAATACATGTGCTCAGAAAACTACAGGACATTGAAAAAAGAGATAGAGGAAGACATAAACAAATGGAAGAACATACCATGTTCATGGATTGGTAGAATCAGCATCATTAAAATGTTCCTACTAGCCAAAGCAATCTGCAGACTCAGACTCAATGCAATCCTCATTAACATCCCAACAGCATATTTCAAAGATCTAGATTAAACTCTCCAAAAATTTATCTCGAATAAAAGTAGACCCCAAATAGCCAGAGCAATTCTGAGAAAGAAGAACAACGTTGGAGGAATGACAATCCAGATATCAAGCTCTATGACAAAGCCACGTTTCTCAAAACTGCCTGGTACTGGCACAAGAACAGACATGTAAACCTATGGAACAGAACAGAGAATCCAGAAATCAACCCAAGCCATAATGCTAAATTAATATTTGACAAAGGAGGTGAGAACAGGCAGTGGAGTCAAGACAGTCTCTTCAATAAATGGTGCTGGGAAATTTGGTCAGATACATGGAAAAAACATGAAACTAGATCGCCAACATACACCATACATAAAAACAAATTCAAAATGGCTAAAGGACTTAAATGTAAGATGAGAAACCATAAAAATTCTACAGGACTCCATAGGCAGCAAAATAGCTGACATATGTCATAGCAACACAGCTCCTAGAGCAATGGAGACTAAAGGAAAATTAACAAATGGGACTACATCAAAATAAACAGTTTCTGCACAGAAAAAGAAACCATCAACAAAACAACAAGAAAGCCCACTGCATGGGAGAACATATTCGCCAATGCTATTTCAGATAAGGGTTAATCTCCAAAATTTACAGAGATGTCATACAACTTAACAAAAGAAAGATAAATTATCTAATCAAGAATTGGCAAAGGCTCTAAATAGACCCTTTTCGAAGAGGACATACAGAAGGCAATAGTATGTCCTCAAGAAGAAATAAAAGGCATCCAAATTGGAAAAGAAGTTAAACTGCCCTTATTCTTAGATGACATGATGGTATACATAGAAAGCCCAAAAGACTCCATAAAAAAAAAATTAGACCTAATAAATGAATTCAGCAATGTAGCAGCATACAAAATTAACACCCAGAAATATATGGCCTTCTTACACACTAATAATGAGCAGACAGAAATAGAAACTAAAAAAAAAAAAAAATTACCATTGCACCAAAAAAAAAAAAAAGATATCTAGAGAAATCTATAGATTCAATGCAATCCCTTTTAAAATATCATTACCAATGGCATATTTCAAACACCTAGAACAAATTCTCAAAAAAATCATCTGGAATAAAAAAAAAAAAGACCCTGAATAGATACAGCAATCCTGAGAAAGAAGAACAATGTTGGAGGGATCACAATACCAGATATCAAGCTATATTACAAAGCCATGGTTCTCAAAACTGCCTGTTACTGGCACAAGAACAGACATATAGACCACTGTAACAGGACAGAGAACCTAGAAATTGACAAAAGTCATTGTGCTCATTTGATATTTGACAAAGGAGGCAAGAGCATACAATGGAGTCAAGACAGTCTCTTCAATAAATGGTTTGGGAAATTTGAACAGATAAATGCACAAAAATGGAACTAGACCACCTAGTTGCACCATTCACAAAAATAAATTCAAAATAGATAAAGGACTTAAACGTAAGACAAGAAACCATAAAAATCTTAGATATGCCATATGCAGCAAAATAGCAGATATCATTGGCAAATATGTTCTCCCATGCATATTTTTGTTGATGATTTCCTTTGCTGTCCAAAAGCTTTTTATTTTGAGGTAGTCCCGTTTGTTTATTTTCTCTTTAGCTTCTGTTGCCCTAGGAGCAGTATCAGTGAAGAAATTCCTTCGGCACATGTTTGTGATTTTGCTGCCTGTGTATTCCTATAGTATTTTTATGGTTTCCCATCTTACGTTTAAGTCCTTTATCCATTTTGAGTTTGTTTTTGTGTATGGTGTGAGTTGGTGATCTAGATTCATCTTTTTGCATGTATCTGTCCAATTTTCCCAACACCATTAATTGAAGAGACTATCTTGACTCCATTGCATGTTTTTGCCTCCTTTATCAAATATTAATTGGGCATAGTGGCTCCAACATTTACAGGGAACTCATACAACTTAACAAAAGGAAGATAAACAATCCAATAAAAAAAATGGGCAATGGACCTAAATAGACACTTTTCAAAAGAAGACATACAGAAGGCCAAAAGACACATGAAAACATGCTCCAAGTCACTTATTATACGAGAAATGCAAATCAAAATAACAATGTGCTGTCATCTCACACCTGTCATAATGGGTATCATCAACAAATCAGCAAACGACAAGTGCTGGCGAGGATGTGGAGAGCGGGGAACCCTTCTGCACTGCTGGTGGGAATGCAGACTGGTACAGCCACTATGGAAGACAGTATGGAGTCTCCTCAAAAAATTGAAAATGAAACTCCCATTTGACCTTGTGATCCCCCTTCTGGGAATATACCCCAAGAAACCAGAAACACCAATCAGAAAAGATATATGCACCCCTATGTTCATAGCAGCACAATTTACCATAGCTAAGATTTGGAAACAGCCTAAGTGCCCATCAACAGATGAATGGATTAGAAAGCTGTGGTACATCTACACAATGGAATACTATGCTGCTATAAAAAAGAAGGAATTCTTACCATTTGCAGCAGCATGGATGGAACTGGAAAGTATTATGCTAAGTGAAATAAGCCAGTCAATGAAAGAAAAATACCACTTGTCCTCACTCATCTATGGATAATAAAGACCACTATAAATTGATGAAAATAAACAGATACAGAGGCAGAACAGCATTGAACAGACTGTCAACCTACAGCTGGAAGGCTGGGGAGGGTTGGGGGAGGGTTAAGAGATCAATTGAAGGACTTGCATGCATGCATATGAGTATAATCAATGGACACAAGACACTGGAGGGTAGGGGAGGAGCGGGGAGGGTCGGGGGAGAAAAATGGAGACCTATCTAACACTTGTTGTAATACTACAAGCAATAAAACAAAATTTTAAAAAAAGGAACAAACAACAAACATGGCAAGGTAAAAAAAAATAGCAGATATATTGTCAAGCAATATCTTTACAAATACAGCTCCAAGGGCAACGTAAACTAAGGAGAAAATAAATAAATGGGACTACAACAAAATAATAGCTTCCACACAGCACAAGAAAGCATCAGCAAAACAACAAGAAAGCCCACTGCTTGGGAGAACATATTGGCCAATGTTATCTTCGATAAGGGTTTAATCTCCAAAATTTACTGGGAGTTCATACAACTTAACAGGAGGAAGATAAACAATCCAATTTAAAAAATGGGCAAATGGGGACTGGAAAATGGCGGTGGTATAGATAGATGTATCCAGTGCCTTGTCTGGGAACAGATAGGGTGAACGGCTAAAATGAGTAGCATCCAGCCCAAATTGGCAGAGGAGATGGAGCTGGGAGACAGTCTACAGCTAGGTAAGGCAGGAAACTCCTGAGAGGTAAATTTAAGGCTTTGGGAAGGATATTCTGTCAGACCTGAGCCCTGAGGATCAGAAAGAATACACAGAGTGCTGGCACTGGCACTGGCACCCCGCCACATCCCTTGAGACAGGCACAGTGGAAAGAGGATCCCCAGAACTGCTGGTCGGCAGGGGATTCTAGATCCAGGTTCACAACCAGGAAAGTGTTGGGGTGTGCAGGCAGGAGAGAAGTGTGTCCCCCCTTGAAGTGGATTCTACATCTGGGTCCACAGTCAGTAAAGACTGAAGTGTTCTGGCAGGACAGGAGCGCAGGCACAGCTTCTCCCGCCTCTGTGGCCTGTGCCTTTCTTCATTGAGCCTTACTCATAGGGCCTTTCGTATACAGACACTTACCCATGGCTGGAGTATGGGAGAAGGTACCGAGTTGTGGAATCTAGAGAGAGAAAGGGGGTCCAAGAGAGGTGGCAGTGAATTTGGTGCTGACTCATACCAGAGCCTGGGACCTGGGCAGCCATTGTACCCTGAAGAGACAACCCCTCCCTCCAGTATCCAGGCAAATAATACAGCCACACACAGATTCCATCCTCAATGGTTAAAAGGATTAAAAAAACAACCGGTCCCTGAGATTCCAAAGGGACTAGCTTAAAGAGAGACTTTTGGTCCCAGCAATGGGATCCTGAGAAATACTACAGTACAGAAGACTGGGATCTTAAGCCAGCCAAAGGAACATTTTACTTCTTCATTTTTATTTTATTTTTATTTTTTTATTACTTTGTTATCTCTCCTTTTTTTTCTTTTTTTCTTTGTTTTCCTGTTTGTATTTGTTGCTTTATTTTCTATTTCTTTTCACTTTATTTTTCCATCACTCTATTTTATTTTATTTTATTTTTTTGCTATTTTTATACCATTTTTGAAATCAAATTTTTTTGTAAATTTATTTTTTTTCTTTTCTTTCATTCTCTTTCCTCTTATCCACCCATCCCCTTTCTACTTTCTTTATACTGAACCGAGATCCTCCCCATATTCTTTCAATTCTTAACCTTATCTTCTAAATGTAAGCTCACCATCTACAGATGCTGCTCCCATCCTCTCTGCTGGGAGTTTGTATTTTGTTTTGTTTTGTTTTGTTTGTTTATCTACTGGTTCCATGGTGTGTTCATAGATATAGACTCCTTCTTATTCCTTTCTCTTTTCTTATCTTTTTTGCTCTCTTTTCTCACCCCTAATCTTCTTTTCTCAGGTGGTCACTTATGGTGGGGTTATTATTGTCATGAGTATATTCGTGCTTTGGTCCCTTTGTGTAGTGTCTTGTTGAGGTGAATTTTATTCTGTCTGGCCAGGTGCTAAGAGAGTGCCTCTCACAACCAGACACCTGTACAGGAAATCCCATCCACGAATGGGTAAATAATACCCCAGACCCAACTACAGAAGCAGGAAGAAGGTGGGAGTGAAGGAGAGAGTGTAAGTCAGTGAGGGACCAAAAGAGGAGTATGTGGTCATGTGGAATGTATGTGTGTGTATGTGAGTGAGGCACAGATAGATCCCTCAGTGGTCTGGCTAAATAGGCTTCCTTAACTATGCAGCCTCTGCTACCATTGTAAACAGTTCCAGGAGGCCGGCTCGTCCTCACGGGCCTAGTGTTTTTAAGGGGAGAGATGCTGTAACTGGGAGCCAGACCTCACCCCCACCCAAGGTGCCCTCAGATAACTCTTCAGACACCCCTGCCAGGGACCTGCTACTTCAGCTGTGGTCCCACGGTCAACTAGTCTTAAGCCACCCTGGGCGCAGGCTCCTGTGAGTTCTGAAGCGTACTCTCATCTAACTGGCCCAACGCGTTAGCCCAGGGCACTGCAACCACACAAGCAACAGACACGTGAGCAGCCTACCCCTGTCCAAGGAGCAGCAGTTCCGTGATCAGCCTTCCCCAGGCCTAAGAGCAGAAGCCTCATGTGGCAGCTCACTGTCCAAGGATCAGCAGCTGTGTGAGCAGCCCATTCCCTAGTCCAAGAAGCAGCATCCATGTGAGCAGCCGCAAGCCTGTCTGAGGAGCAGCCCCGCCCCTGTCTGAAGAGCAGCCTACACTAATCCAAAGAGCATCAGCCAAAAGCAGTCTGCACCTTTCCGACTAGCAGCAGCTGGGTGAGCATCCTGCCTCTATCCAAGGAGCAGCAGTTGCACATGCAACTCACTCCCACCTAAGGCACAGCAACCACACAAGCAGCCCATCCCCCATTTGAGAACCAACAACTGAGTGAGCAACCCACACCCATATGAGGAGCAGTCACCCTGTAAGCAACCTGCCCCTGTCAAAAGAGCTACAGCCTCATGAGCAGCCCACTCCATCTAAGAAAAGCAGCAGCGAGCAGCCAGCCTAGATCCAAAAAGCAGGAGCCACGTGATCAGCCCACCTCTGTCCAAGGAATAGCAACTGTGTGAGGAGCTTCCCTTCCCAGCCAGAGACACCACTCCTGTTAACACACCCACCAGAGGAGCCACTGTCATCTGAGGAGCAGCCACCTTGAGGAGCAACTGCAGCCCAAGGAACCACCGCCACCCAAGGAGTAGCCCCTGCATGACTAACATCTAGATCAGTCGGTGAGACCAAAAATGGGTAGACAAAGAAACCCGCAAAGAAAAGGAGGAATCTCCAGAAAAGCAGCTAAGTAAAACAGATGCATGCAATATGTCAGAAAAAGAATTCAGAATAAGGGTCCTAGAGTGCATAAAACAGATGGAGGGAAAAATCAACAACTTATGTAAGAATCAAGAAGAAATGAAGGGTAATATAACTGCCATAAAAAACACCACGGAAAGTTTCAACAGTAGACTAGTAGAAGCGGAGGACCAAATTAGCAAATTAGAAGACAGGGAAGCAAAACATACCCAAACTGAACTGCAATTAGAGAAAAAAATTAAAAGACAGGAGGAGAGCCTAAGGGAGGTATGATACAACATGAAACAAAGCAACATATGAATAATAGGGGTGCCAGAACAACAAGAAGAGGAACAAGGACTAGAAAATGTATTTGAAACAATAATCTCAGAAAACTTCCCTGAGGTGGGGAAGAAAGAAGTCGCATAAGCACAGAGAGTCCCAAACTAGATGAATCCAAAGAGACCCACACCAAGACACATCATAATTTCCATGGCAAATGTTTAGGACAAAGAGAGAATCTTAAAGGCTGCAAGACAGACAGAGAAAGTTACATACAAGGGAGCTCCCATTAGATTATCAAATGATTTCTCAACAGAAACACATCAGGCCAGAAGAGAATGGATGGAAATTTACAAAGTGATACAAAGCAACAGACTGAATCCAAGATTACTCTATCCAGCAAGGCTATCATTCAGAATTGAAGGGGAAATAAGAAGCTTCACGGACAAAAAAAAAAAAGGCTTTCACCACAAAGCCAGCAATGCAAGAAATGCTAAAGGGATTGGTGTAAAAAGATGAAATTAAAACGTAAGAAAGAACACAGGCACAAAAAATAAAATGGCTACAAACAAGTATTTTTCAATAATAATGTTAAATGTAAATGGAATAAATGCTCCAATCAAAAGACACAGAGTGGCTGAATGGATAAAAAAAAATGACTCATATATTTGCTGTTTACAAGAGACTCACCTCAGAATAAGGGACTCACACAGACTAAAAGTGAAGGGATGGAAAAATATCTTTCAGGCAAATGAAAAGAAAAAAAAGTTGGGGTAGAAATACTTATATCTTACAAAATGGACCTCAAATTGAAGACCATAACAAGAGATAAGGAAGGCCACTTCATAATACTGAAGGGATCGATACAACAAGACGGCACAACCTTGATAAACATATATGCACCTAATGCAGGAGCACCCAAATACATAAAAAAAACTGCTGAAAGATATCAAGAGAGAGGTAAATAACAATACAATCATAGTAGGGGACTTTAATACACCTTTGACATCACTGGATAAATCCTCTAGACAAAAAAATCACCAAGAAACAGCAATCCTAAATGACTCACTAGATCAGATGGAATTAATTGACATCTTCAGAACATTTCACCTCAACGCCGCAAAATATAGGTTATTCTCAAGTGCACATGGGACATTTTCAAAAATAGACCATATATTGGGTCACAAGGAATGTCTTCCCAAATTCAAGAAGATTGAAATCATATCAAGCATCTTCTCAGATCACAATTGCATAATATTAGAAATAAACTACAATAAAAACAATACAAAACATTTCAACTCTTGGAAGCTGAATAGCATGTTATTAAATACTAGGGGCCCAGTGCACAAAAATTTGTGCACTCAGGGGGTGGGGGTCCTTCAGCCCAGCCTGTGCCTCTTGCAATCTGGGACACCTCGGGGCAGATGTCCACCTGCTGGCATGCCTGGCCAGCCTGGGTGAGGGGTTGAGGGGCATTTTCAGGCTACTCAGAGCCCCTTCAGGGTTCATGCACTAGGGGGTGGGAGGGCTGGTGAGTGCAGGCCTGGACATTTCCCACCGGAGGGCCCACGATTGCACACGCTTGGTGGGCTCCCACTGCAGAGGGGACACACCTGGCGCAGAGCTGGGTGATGAGCCAGGGGCAGACGCTGGTGCAGGATCCCTCGGTGGGGCCCTGCTGCTGAGCGAACACACCTGGGTGAAGCTGGGCAGCGGATTGGCTTCAGATTCTCAGCACAGTGCAGCAAATGCTCCCGCTTGCCCTGTGGAGGCCCCCAGGGGGCGAATGAAGGTAGCAGACCCGGGACAGGTGCTCCCGCATGCCCCCAAGGCGCCCCCAGGGCAGATCCAGGCAGTGGACCCAGGGCAGGCGTTCCTGGATGCCCCGTGGAGGTCCCCGGAGCAGAGCAAGGCAGCTGACCCAGAACGGCTGCTCCTGCATGCCCCGCAGAGGCCCCCAGGGGGCGGAGCCAGCAGGAGACCCAAGACAGCTGCTCCTGGATGCCCCGAGGAGGCCCCTGGGGGGCAGACCCAGGCAGCCAGGCAGCGGACCCAGGATGGCTGCTCCTGCAAGCCCTGTGGAGGACCCGCTCTCCTGTAAGCCTAGTGGAGGCCCCCGGGTGACAGAGCCAGGCAGTGGACCCGGGATGGGTACTCCTGGATGCCCCAAGGAGGCCCCAGGTTGGACCCCCACCCCCATTGAGCTGACACACCTGGCACAGCTATGCCGGCTGCGGAAGTTCCCAGTGCAGAGCCACCCTGCCAGCCTCATCTTGGCTGGGTTAATTTGCATACAGTTGCTCTGATTGGCTGGTGGGTATGGCCATGAGCAGAAGCTCAGCCAGCCTAGGCAGGCAGTTGCAACAGAAGCCTCCAGTTTCCTCTAGCTCCATGGCTGCCGGCCTCCATCTTGGCTGGGCTAATTTGCATACAGCCACTCTGGTTGGCTAGGAGACATGGCTTGGCTGGTAGGCGTGGCTTAGGTGTCTCGGGTAACAGTCAATTTGCATATTACTCTTTTATTATATTAGATTGATTGGGTTACCAATGAGATCAAAGAAGAAATTAAAAATATCCTTAAACTAATGACAATGAAAACACAACAATCGAAAACCTATGGGACACAATGAAAGAAATCTTGAGAGGGAAATTTATAGCTCTACAGGGCTACCTCAAAAAAGAAGAAAAAAATGGTAGTAAATCATCTAACTTTACAACTCAAAGAATTAGAAAGAGAGCAAAGAGAAAAGACCAGAGTGAACAGAAAGAAGCAGATAATAAAGGTTAGAGAAGAAATCAATGACACAGAGACCCCAAAAAAAAAAAATACAAAAGATCAATGAAACCAAGAGCTGGTCTTTTGAAAGGATAAACAAGATTAATGAACCTCTAGCCAGGCTCACCAAGAAGCAAAGAAAGAGGACCCAAATAAACAAAATCAGAAATGATAGAGGTGAAATAACAACAGACCCCACAGATATACAAAAGATTGTTAAAAAATACTATGAACAACTCTGTTCCAACAAACTAGACAACCTGGAGAAAACGAACATATTCCTAGAAAAATACAACCTTCCAAAACTCAATCAGGAAGAATCTAAAAATCTCAATAGGCCAATAACTTTGGGAGAAATTTAAGCAGTCATCAAAAAGCTTCCATCAAACAAAAGCCTGGGGCCAGATGGCTTCACAGGGGAGTTTTACCAAACATTCAAGGAAGAACTAAAACCTATCCTCCTCCGACTATTCCAAAAAATTCAAGAAGAAGAAACACTTCCAAGCTCATTCTATGAAGCCAGCATCACCCTAATTACCAAAACCAGATAAAGACAACACAATGAAAGAGAATTACAGGCCAATATCGCTCATGAACATAGATGCCAAAATCCTCAACAAAATCCTAGCAAATTGGATCCAGCTGTACATCAGAGAGATCATGCACCATGACCAAGTAGGATTTATCCCAGGGATGCAAGGATGGTACAATATCTGCAAATCAATAAATGTGATACATCACATAAACAAGTTGAGAGATAAAACTCACATAGTCATATCAATTGATGCAGAAAAAGCATCTGACAAAATTCAACATCCGTTTTTGATAAAAACACTCAGGAAAATGGGAATAGAAGGATCATACCTCAACATAATAAAAGCAATATATGATAAACCCACAGCCAACATCATACTCAATGGGCAAAAACTAAACCATTTCCCCTTAAAACAGGAAGAAGACAGGGATGCCCACTTGTACCACTTCTGCTTGACATAATACTGGAAGTATTAGCCATTGCGATTATCAAATGATGACAAGAAGAAGAAATAAACAGCATCCAAATTGGAAAAGAAGAAGTAAAACTGTCCTTATTTGCAGATTACATGATATTTACATAAAAAACCCTAAGACTTCATTAAAAAAACTATTAGACTTAAGAAATGAATTCCGCAATGTAGCAGGATACAAAATTAATGCTAAGAAATCTATTGCATTTCTATACACCAATAGTGAACTTACAGAAAGAGAGACTAAAAAAACAATCCCATTTACCATCACACCAAAAAAAATTAAGATATCTAGGAATAAACTTCACTAAAGAGGTAAAAGACCTCTACTCAGAAAACCACAGGATGATGAAAATAGAGATAGAGGAAGACATAAACAGATGGAAGAACATACCATGTTCATGGATTGGTAGAATCAACATCATTAAAATGTCCATACTACCCAAAACAATCTATAAATTCAATGCACTTCCCATTCAAATACCAATGGCATGTTTCATAGACCTAGAACAAACTCTCCAAAAATTCATCTGGAATAAAAAAAGACCCCGGATAGCTGCAGCAATCCTGAGAAAGAACAAGGTAGGTGGGATCTCCATACCAGATATCAAGCTATATTACAAAGCCACTGTTCTCAAAACTACATGGTACTGGCACAAGAACAGATATATATATAGATCAATGGAATAAAATAGAGAACCCAGACATTGACCCAATATGCTCAATTAATATTTGACAAAGGAGGCAAGAACATACAATGGAGTCAAAACAGTCTCCTCAATAAATGGTGTTGGGAACATTGGACATATATATGCAAAACAATGAAACTAGACCACCAACTAACACCATACACAAAAAATAAACTCAAAATGGATAAAAGACTTAAATGTAAGATGGGAAACCATAAAAATACTAAAGGAATTTAAAGGCAACAAAATCTCATACATATGCTGAAGCATTTTTTTCATCAATACAGCTCCTAGGGCATTGGAAACTAAAAAAGAAGATAAACAAATGGGACTACATCAAAATAAAAAGTTTCTGCACAGCAAAAGAAACCATCAGCAAAACAACAAGAAAACCCACTACATGGGTGAACATATTTGCCAATGTTATCACCAATAAGAGTTTAATCTCCAACATTTATAGGTAACTCATACAACTTAACAAAAGGAAGACAAACAATCCAATCAAACAATGGGCAAAGGACCTAAATAGACACTTTTCAAAAGAGGACATTCAGAAAGCCAAGAGACATATGAAAACATGCTCAAAGTCACTAATCATCCAGAGATTCAAATCAAAACAACAATGAGGTTCCATCTCATACCTGTCAGAATGACTTTCATCAACAAATCAACTAACATGTGCTGGGGAGGATGTGCAAAAAAGGAACCCTCTTGCACTGCTGGTGAGAATGCAGATAGTTGCAGCCACTGTAGAAAATAGTATGGCATTTCCTCACAAAATGTAAAATGTAAATGCTATTTGAGCCAGTAATACAACATCTAGGTATATATATCAAGAAAACAGAAACACCAATCAGATATGATATATGCACCCCTATGTTCATACCACACAATTTATAATAGTTAATATTTGTAAATAGCCTAAATGCCCATTAGCATATGAGTGAATTAGAAAACTATGGTACATCTACACAATGGAATACTATGCTGCTGTAAAGGAGAAGGAATTCTTAACATCTGCAACAGCATGGATGGAACTGGAGGGCAATATGCTAAGAGAAAGATAAATATCATATGATCTCACTCATCTGTGGAATATAAGGAACATCATAAACTGATGATCAAAAATAGATTGACAAAGAAGCATCAAACAGAGTGTCAAACTACAGTGGGAAGGCAGGGGAGGGTTGTGGGGGGTAGGAGATCAACCAAAGGACTTGTGTGCATACATATAAGCATAACCAATGAACACAGACACTGGAGGGGTGGGGAGAGAGGGCATGTGCTGGGGATTGGGGAAGCTGCGAGGAGGACAATGGGGGAATAAAGAGACATATGTACTAGTATTTGTAATACTTTAAACAATAAAATTAATTAATAAACAATAATTAATTAATAAGAGGTTGGAAGTCTTCCTCCCCCTAACTTTTTGAATTAATTTGAGGCAGGTAGGTGTTGGTTATTTAAATGCTTGGTAAAACTCCCCTGTGAAGCCATTCGTGCCAGGCCTTTTTTGTTTGCTAGGAACTTTTTAAATTAGTGCTTCAATTTCATCAGTTGTTATTATCCTATTCAGGTTTTCTTATTCTACCTTATTCAGTTTTGGAAGATTGTATTTTTCTAGTAATTTGTCTATTTTATCCACATTGTCCAGCTCATTGGCATATACTTGTTCATAATATTTCTTATAATCCTCTGTACTTCTGTGCTATCAGTTTTTACTTTGCCTAGTTCATTTCTGATTTTATTTATTTGGATTCCCCTCTTTGTTTCTGGATGAGTCTGGTGAAATGTTCATCAATTTTTTTTAACTTTTCAAAAAAAACCTAGCTCTTTAATTCATTAATCTTTGTAATATTTTTTAGTCTCTATGTCATTTATTTCTGCTCTGATTTTTATTAGTTTCTTCTTTCTACTCACTCTGGGCTCTTCATATTGTTCTCTTTCTAATTTTTAAGCAGTAGTGTTATATAGTTTATTAGATATATTTCTTGTTTCTTGAGGTGGGTCTGTAATGTTATGTCAACTTTCCTCTAAGAATTGCTTTTCCTGTGTTCCATAGATTTTTGGTGGTAGTGTGTTCCTTTTTGCTTGTTTCCGGGAAGGTTTTTGTTTCTTCCTTGATTTCATTGGTAATCTATTCATTGTTTAAAAATGTGCTATGTAGTCTCCAGAAATTAAAAAGTTGAAGTAATAACACCACAGAAATACAAAGGAAAGTAGGAAAATGCTAAGAACAACTAAAAGCCAACAAGGTGGACAATATGGATGAAATGGACAAATTCCTAAAATAATACAATCTTCCAAAATTGAATCAGGAAGAATCAGAAAACCTGAATTGCCCTGTATCTAGTGATGAAATTGAAGCAGTAATCAAAAAAATTCTCAGCAAACAAAAGCCCTGGTCCTAATTGTCTCCCAGGGCAGTTTTACCAAACATTCAAAGAACTAATATTCCTCAAACTATTCCAAAAAAAAAATCTAAGAGGAGGGAACACTTCTAAGCTCTACAGTGAAAGAGAACTACAGGGCAAAAATCTTGATGAGTTTGCTTACTAAAATCCTCAACAAAATATTATCAAAACAGATTCAGCAAGATTTATTCCAGGGAAGCAAGGCTAGTACAATATTCACAAATCAATAAACATGATACCTACCACAAATAAATTGAAAGACAAAAGTCACATAATCATAGCAATATTTGACAAAATCCAACACCTCTTTTTATAAAAATTTTCAGCAAAGTTGGAATAGATCAATGAGCATGTTTTCATGCGTCTCTTAGCCTTCTGTATGTCCACTTTTGAAAAATATCTATTTAAGTCCTTTGCCCATTTTTAATTGGATTGTTTATATTCCTTTTAAATTTTGGAGATTAGGCCCTTATCATATATAACATCAGCAAATATATTCTCTAGTGCAGTAGGCTTTCTTGTTGTTTTGTTGATGGGGTTTTTTGCTGTGTAGAAACATTTTATTTTTATGTAGTCCCATTTGTTTATTTCATCCTTAGTTTTCATTGCCCTAGGAGCTGTATTAGTGAAGATATTAATATGACATATATCTAATATTTTGCTGCCTATGAAGACTTCTAAGATTTTTATGGTTTCCTGTCTTACATTGAAGTCCTTTATCCATTTGAGTTTACTTTTGTGAATGGTGTAAGTTGGTGGTCTAGTTTCATTTTTTTTGCATGTATCTTTTCAACACCATTTATTGAAGAGACTGTCTTGACTCCATTGTATGCTCTTGCCTCCTTTGTCAGATAGTAATTGAGCATAATGGCTTGTGTTGATTTCTGGGTTATCTGTTCTGTTCCATTGGACTATATGTCTGTTCTTGTGCCAGTACCATGCAGTTTTCAGAACAATGGCATTGTAATATAGCTTGATATCTGGTATTGTGATCTCTCTAACATTGTTCTTCTTTCTCAGGATTTCTGTGATTATTTGGGGGTCTTATTTTTATTCCAGATGAATTTTTTGGAGAGTTTGATCTAAGTTTGTGAAATATGCCATTGGTATTTTAATGAGGATTGTGTTAAATCTATAGATTGCTTTGGGGAGTATGAACATTTTAATGGTGTTGAGTCTTACTGTTCATGAACACAGTATATTCTTCCATTTGTTTATTTCTTTCTCTATCTCTTTTTTCATTGTCCTGTAATTTTCCGAGTACAGGTCTTTTACCTCTTTAGTTAAGTTTACTCCTAGGTATTTTAATATTTTTGGTGCAATGGTAAATCAGCTTGTTGTTTTTCTTTTTAGTTTCTCTAGCTGTGAGTTCGTTATCTATATATAGAAAAGCCCAACAACTGAAATGGCAGAACAACCAGAAAAAAAAAAAAAAACAGAATGAAAGGTGGCTATGATGTGCACTGCAGCAGCCAACCATCCTGATCTGGTCCCTGATCAGCCCCCAACACCCCAAACAGGGGTGGGCTGGACAGGAAATAGCCTGTGGCCCCTCCCCCCTCACACATCCCACCCAATGGCCCCTATTAGGGTGGGCCAGCTCGTTCCCACCCATGCACAAATTTGTGCACTGTGCCTCTAATTGGTGAATAAAAAACCCATAGATTTCTGGGTGTTAATTTTGTATCCTGCTGCATTGCCGAATTCATTTTTTAAATCTAGTAGTTTTTTTATGGAGTTTTTAAGGTGTTCTAGGTATAATATCATGTAATCTGAAAATAATGACAGTTTTATGTCTTTTTCAATTTGTATGCCTTTTATTCCTTACTAGGGGCCTGGTGCATGAAATTAGTGCACTGGGGGGGGGAGTCCTCAGCCCAGCCTGCCCCCTCTCACATATTGGGAGCCCTCAGGGTGTGTCCTACTGATGGCTTAGGCCCGCTTCCTGCTCCCCTTAGGGAGCAGGCCTAAGACAAAGTCTGGTCTCCCTTTGTGGGGAACAACCAGGCTAATCAGGGGAAGCCACCAGCCCCATCACCCCCACTGGTGAAGCCACTGCCAGTCACTGCAGCCACCAACGTGTTTTCATCAACATGGACTCCAGTCCCTTCACCATGAAGAAATGACAACATTCTTTAGGCATTTTCAAGATGTGTCTTTCATAGTATATGACATTTCTTTCTCTCTTTTTTTTTTATCCTCACCTGAGGATATGTTTCCAATGCTTTTTAGATAATATGGAAGAGAAGGGAAAAACAGAGAGAAACATCAAAGTGAGAGGAACACTTTGATTGGTTGCCTCCTGCATATGCCCTGACCTGGGCCCTGGCCAGGGAGGAGCCTGCAACCTAGGTACATGCTCTTGGTCAGAATTGAACCCAGACCCTGCAGTCAGCAAGCTGAAGCATTATGCACTGAGACAAACTGGCTAGAGCAGGATATGGCATTTCTTAGCTCTCCAACAGTGGACCTTCATTTTTTTTCTCCAGGAGTGTGGTAGAAAAACCCTAGATTGCCTTTAGGGATTCTTATTACCCAAGTTACTAAGAATATTACCAGTGGCATACAGGGAACTTAGCCAATGAGCGTTAAGAAAAGAAGTTTCCTGTGTAGTTCACTCCGATCACTGGCTCCACCCCTGCCTCTCCAATCCCAGCTCCACCCCTGTCCAGGCCTGTAACCTCTGGCCAAGGCTACAGGCATGGGCAGAGGACCCCCAGATCCCTGCTTTGCCAACTCCACCGGTGTCCAGACCCCTGTGATCACAGTCTCTGCCCCTGCCCCTCCAATTGCTGGCTCTGTGGAGCCCAGGATCCTTCGATCTCCAGCTTTGCCTCTGCCATGGCCTGAGGCCTCTGGCCTAGGCCTTATGCCTGGATAGGGCACCCTCATCCCCCTCTGATTACCGGCTCTGCCCTTACCCATGCCTAAGCCATCTGGAGAAGGCCTCTGGCCTGGGCAGGGGACCCCAACCCCCTCTGATTGTCTGTTATGCCCCTTGGGCCCCCCGCCTCCCCTGCCACCTGCCTGGCAAATAGGCCTGACCACTTCAGTGGCGGGGCTGAGCCAGACTGGGTGCCACCATCTTGTGGCTATGTGGGGGTGGCCATCTTGTGGCCATGGAGGAGGCCATCTTTATCACAGAGTGACACCTAATTTGCATATTACTCTTTTATTAGACAGGATGTGGCTATGGGTGCCTCCATCTTGTATCCATGGGGGAAACCATCTTGTGGCTATGGGAATGGCTATCTTGTGGCTATGGTGGTGGCCATGTTGTGGCCATGGGGGCGGCCATATTTGTCACAGAGTGATGCCTAATTTGCATATTACTCTTTTATTAGATAGGATTCTTGTTGGATCACTATGGCCAGCACTTCTAGTACTATGATGAATAGGAATGATGAACCTGAGCATCCTAGTCTTGTTCCTGTTCTTAGAGGAAATGGCTTTAGTTTTTGCCTATTGAGTATGATATTGGCTGTAGGTTTGTCATGTAAGGCTTTTATTATGTTGAGGTATGACCCTCTATTCCTACTTTGCTGAGAGTTTTATCTAGAAAAGGTATCGGATTATGTCAAATGCCTTTCTGCATCAATTGATAAGATTATATGATTTTTTTACTCTCAATTTGTTTATGTGATGTATCACATTTAAAGGTTTGCAGATATTGTACCAAACTTGCATCCTTGGAATAAATCTCACTTGGTCATGGTGTATGATCTTTCTAATGTAATACTTGATTCAATTTGCAAGGATTTTGTTGAGGATTTCATTATTTATGTTCATCAGGGATATTGGCCTGTAATTCTCTTTCTTTGTAGTGTGTTTATCTGGTTTTGGGTAATTCTGGCTTCATAAAAAGAGATTGAAAGTGTTCCTTCCTCTTGAAATTTTTGCAATAGTCTGTGGAGGATAGGTTTTAGCTCTTCTTTTAATATTTGGTAAAACTCCCCCAAGAAGTTGACTGGCCCACGGCTTTTGTTTGCTGGAAGTTACTTTATTACTGCTTCAATATCCTCCATAATTAACAGTCGATTTAGATTCTTTTATTCTTCCTGATTGAGCTTTAGAAGTCATATTTTTCTAGGAATATGTCCATTTCTTCTAGATTGATTAGTTTGTTTCTATATAGTTGTTCATAGTATTTTTAAAAAATAATCCTTTGTATTTTTGCGGGATCTGTTGTTATTTCACCTCTTTCATTTCTGATTTTGTTTATTTGGGACCTCTCTTTATTTCTTGGTGAGTTTGGCAAGAAGTTCATCAATCTAGTTTATCCTTTCAAAGAAACAACTCTTGGTTATATTGATCTTGTGTGTGTGTGTGTTTATTTCTATATCATTTATTTTCACTCTGATCTTTATTATTTCCTTTTATTGCTCTGTTTCTATTCTTCAAGTTGTAGAGTTAAATAATTTATTACCATATTTTCTTTTTTTATGGAGGCCTGCAATGCAATGAACTTCCCTCTCAGGACAGCTTTTACTGTGTTCCATAGATTTGGGATTGTTGTGTTTTCATTGTCATTTGTTTCCAGGATGCTTTTGGTTTCTTCTTTGATCTCTTTGGGAACCCAATCATTTTTAATAACATGCTATTTAGCCTCCAAGTGGTTTAATTCTAATAGTATGTCATTGTGATTTGAGACAATTCTTGATATAATTTCAATCTTGAATTTGAAGAGACTTTTTCTGTGTCCTAATATGTGGTCTATCTTTGAAATTTTCCCATATTCCCTTAAGAAGTATTTATATTCTGTAACTTTGGGCTGAAATGTTCTAAAGATGTCCATTAAGTCCATCTGATATAGTGGTTTATTTAGTATTGCTGTTTCTTTGCAGATTTTTTTGTCTAGATGATTTATCCAGTGATGTCAATTGGGTATTAAAGTCCCCTACTATGATTGTATTGTTGTTGATCTCTCCCTTGATATCTTCCAGAAGTTTATTTTATGTATTTAGGTGTTCCTCCATTTGGTTAATATATGTTTACCAGGGTTATATTCTCTTGTATTGATCCCTTTAGTATTATGAAGTGGCCTTCTTTATCTCTTGTTATGGCCTTTACTTTGAGGTCTATTTTGTCAGATATAAGTATAGCTATCCCACATTTTTTCTCGTTTCCATTTTTCTGAAAAATATTTTTCCATCCTTTCACTTTCAGTCTGTGAGTCCTTTGTTCTAAGGTGGGTCTCTTGTAGACAGCATATATACTAGTATGAGTGTTTTTTTTTCCTTATCCATTCAGCCACTTTATGTCTTTTGATTGGAGAATTTAGTCCATTTCTGTTTAAGGTTATTATTGATAGGTAGTGGTTTGTTGCAATATCTATTCTTTATCCCTGTGTTCCTTCTCCCTTTATATTCCTTGTTTTTGCAACAGTCTCTTTAGCATTTCTTTCATTGCTCACTTGATAGTGATTATCTCACTTACCCTTTTTTGTCTGCTAAGCTCTTAATATCCCCTTCGACTTTGTATATGTGCTGCCAAAGTGAGCACTCCCCTTTGACTTTGAATGATAGCCTTGCTGAATAAAATATTATTGAATTCAGTCCCTTACTTTGCATTATTTTGTATACTTAATTCCATTCCCTTCTGCTGAGAAATCATTTTATAATCTAATGGTAGATCCTTTGTAGGCAACTCTGTCTCTCTCTTGCTGCCTTTAAGATTCTCTGTCAGTAAGATTGCTATTGTAATTACAAGATGTCTTGATGTGGGCCTTTTGGGGTTCATTGTTTTTGGAACTCTCTGTGCTTGTGTGACTTTTTCTACTAAAGTCAGGGAAGTTTTTGTCACTATTTCTTCAAATAGGTTTTCTAATCCTTTTTTCTCTTCTTGTCCTTCTGGTATCTCTATTTTATGTATGCTACTTCATGTCATGTTTTCCTAAAGCTCCTTAGGCTCTCCTCCTGCTTTCTAATTTTATTTCCAGTTGCTGTTCACATTTGTTGTGTTTCTCTGTGCTGTCTTCTAACTCACTAATTTGGTCATCCTCTTCTTCTAGTGTAATGTTGAAACCTTTATTTGTGTTTTTTATTTTAGCTATATTATTTTTTGTTTCCTACATAATTTGTTTATTTCCTCATCTATCCAGTTTATGAACTATTTGGCCCTTACCACAGGCCATTTTTTTATGATATATTGCGTGCCTTCTTTTCATTTAGTTACTTTTCTAGTGCTTCCTCTTCTTCTTTTCTTGGTGAGTTGTGTCTTTGTCTTCCCATTTTGGCTTTCACCAAAGGATCCAGTCCCAGGGATGTGCAGGGCCTATAACCACACTTGTGGATCAGCTGGAGGGTTGCACACCTCAAAAGTCACCAGAGATTCTGGTCCCCAGGATGCATTTGGCCTGTGACTGCAGCTGTGTGTTAGCAGGAGGTTTTCACACTTCAGGACTCACCAGAGCCTGTGGTTGCAGAAGCTGGAGTCCTGGTGCCTGTGGGTCTGCAGCTGAGGTAGCAGATATTTGGCTGTAGTGGCTTTTGGTTTCTGGATGGTGTTTGAGGCCAATCTGGGTGGTGGTGAGGCCCTTACAATTTTTTATACTCAAATGAACTTTGTGTTTCAGCTTTTTTCTCTCCTCCCTTCCCTTGCTTCAGAGAGCTGATGACAGGACTATTCCAAAGAAGTGGCCAACTCCAAAAAATTTCCCTTCTAAGGTATGGAAACACTTGAGAAATGTTTCCAAAAAGAAGTAGGAGGAGCCCTGACTGGTTTGGCTCAGTGGATAGAGCTCTGGCCTATGGACTGAAGGGGCCCAGGTTCAATTCCGGTCAAGGGCATGTACCTTGGTTGTGGGCACATCCCCAGTAGGAGGTGTGCAGGAGGCAGCTGCTTTATGTTTCTCTCTCATCAATGTTTCTAACTCTCTATTCCTCTCCCTTCCTCCCTATACAAAAATAAATAAAATATATTTTTTAAAAAAAGAAGTAGGAGGAGTTTTAATCCTCTTGCAATTTGAAATGTCTGGCTGGTTGGCTATACACCACTGAGTATATCTTTCTGTTTTATTGGAAATAATAAAAGTTTGGGAAATGCAAAGTATTTAATAAAACAAACTAAATTTGAAAACTAAAAATAACATTCTATACTATTTTCAGGTTAAAAATCATGCTTTTATAGGTTCATACTGGTGAATATGTAATCTATAGAAAGCATGTGAGTCTATTTAGAATTCCTTTATTTTCTGCATGACTTCAGGAGAAGTTTAGGTTGGGTGATTGAAATTAAACATTTATCAGAGTAATTGCCACTCTAATAAATATAAAAGGAATTAATTATTCACAGTTCTTTATAAAGTGTTGCCCTTATTTTATTTCTCAATCCTACATGCCTACTGATTGTAGTCGGGTTATTCAAATACATTAAGGAAATATTTTTGCACCTTATATTTCAATTGACTTACATTTTAATTGAATTTTAGAATATTTTATGTTTTCTGTGTTGCAAGATTAATTTTAGGATTATAATTTTTCTTTTTCTCCTCAGAAGTAAGGCCTTGCCATTTAATTGAAGAATTCAAAGAACTCAAGTAAAGATGGATAGTATATTTTAAAAGGAAACCTATATTAAAAAAATTTGATGAATAAACTGAAAAACAAAACCCTTTGAGAAGTCACACCCCACTGTAGTATCAAATAATTTTATAAAAGCATCTTTTCATTTTTGTTTCCTTTCCTGACAAGCCTTGTGTATTTTATTTCTATGCAAGTGAATGGCAGTTTATTGTGTCCCAGAGGACAGGGTATTAATGATCATTGCCTCCTGCTATAAGGCCTGTCATAATTTTGTAGTTAGAAAACTGGTAGAAGTAAGAGCCAACCAGTATGTAATACTTCCTGAAAATGGTTAGTTAGTTATGCTTAGTCATGGTGGGGATTTTTGTTATTTTTTTTTTGCCAACTACTTAGATTATTTTCATTAAAAATGCAATTTTTGGTAGCATTACAAATTGCTGGATACAACCAATTGAAGAAACCATATATTTCTTTTGAGTAGCAGTCAGAGTTCTACCTCAGCAAGGGAGTCTTCTAGGGATAAAGAAATAATTCTAACTAAAAACCCATTTTTTCCTTGTTGATTTTATTTATTTATTTATTTATTTATTTAAAATATATCTTTATTGTTGAAAGTATTACAGATGTCCCATTTGTTGTTTTTTTGTTTTGTTTTTTGTTTTGTTTTGTTTTTTTTGTTTGTTTGTTGTTTTTTTTTTTTGCTTTTTCCTCCATTGAGTCCCTTCTCACCAAACCCACCTTTCTCAAGCCTTTTCCACACTATTTTTGTGTCCATCAGCTATACACATATGCATATAAGTTCCCTAGTTAATGTCCAACCCCCGCCCCAACCTACCCCCACATTCACTCTGAAATTCATCAGACTCTTCCATGGTTATATGCCTCTGGATCTATTTTGTTTATCAGGTTTTTTTATTCATTAGATTCAACATATGAATGGGATCACATCATACTTAACTTTCTCTGACTGGCTTATTTTTCTTACCATAATGCTCTCCAGGTCCATCCATGCGGTTGCAAATGGTAAGAGTTCCTTCTTTTTTACTGCCATGTAGTATTTCATGGTACAAATGTACAACAGCTCTTTTATCTACTCATCTGCTGATTGACACTTGGGCCGTTTCCATATCTTAGCTATTGTAAATTGTGCTGCTATGAACATAAGGGTGCATATATTTTTCTGATTGGTTTCAGTTTTCTTAGGATATATTCCTAAAAGTGGGATCACTGGGTCAAATTTATTGAGGAAACTCCACATTGTTTTCCATAATGGCTGCACATGTCTGCATTTTCACCAGCAGTGTGCTAGGGTTCCCTTTTCTCCACATCTTTGCCAACACTTGTCATTTGTTGATTTGTTGATCATAGCCTTTCTGGCAGATGTGAGGTGTTACCTCATTGTCATTTTGATTTGCATCTCTCTGATGATCAGTGACTATGAGCGTTTTTTCATACTTATTGTATATCCTCTTTGGAGAACTGTCTATTTAGGTCCTTTGGACATTTTTAAATTGGATTGTTTGTCTACCTTTTGTTAAGTTCCTTATATATTTTGGAAATTAACCCTTATCAAAGATATCATTGGCAAATATATTCTCTCACACAGTGAGCTTTCTTTTCACTTTGTTGATGGTTTATTTTGCTGTGCAAAAGGTTTTTATTTTTATTTTTATGTAGTCCCATTTATTTATTTTCTCCTTAGTTTCCTTTGCCCCAGGAGATGTATCAGTAAACATATTGCTATGGAAGATGTCTGAGATTTTGCTGCCTATAGTTTCTTTTAAGATATTTATGGTTTCATGAAATACATTTAGATCTTTAATCCATTTTTAGTTTATTCTTGTCTATGGTGTAAATTGGTGGTGCAGTTTCATTTTTTTTGCATATACCTGTCCAATTTTCCCAACATCATTTATTGAAGACACTCTCTTTACTCCATTGTATGCTCTTGCCTCCTTTGTCAAATATTAATTGAACATAATGATGTGGATCAATTCCTGGGGTCTCTGTTCTGTTCCCTTGATATATATGCCTGTTCTTGGCCCAGCAGTAGGCTGTTTTGATTAAAGTGACTTTGTAATGTAACTTGCTATCTGGTCTGCAGTCCCTCCAATGGTGTCCTTATTTCTCAAGATTGTTGCAGCTATTTAGGGTCTGTTTTGGTTCCATATAAATTTTTGGTGTGTTTCTTCTAGATCTGTAAATATGCCATTGGTATTTGCATAGAGATTGCATTGAATCTACAGATTGTTTTGGGTAGTATAGACATTGTAATGATTCTGATTCGACCAACCCATGAACAAGGTATTTTCTTCCACTTGTTTATATATTTCTCTATCTCTTTTTTGTAATAACCTGTGGTTTTCTGAGTATAGGTCTTTTAACCCTTTCATTAATTTTATTCCTAAGTATCTTAATTTTTGTTACAATTGTAAATAGGATTTTTTTTTAGTTTTTCTTTCTGATAGTCCATTATTTGTGTATTAAAATACCACTGATTTCTGGGTGTTAATTTTGCATCCTGCTACATTGCTGAATTTATTTATTGAAAAATCAATCACTAAAACATTCACTAACCTGTTATTCATTTTTTTTAACATGGAGAATTCTGTGTGGCACCTAAAGTTAAATTTGTCTCTGATGAGTAAATTAATGGAAGGCAGTATCTTTAAACTGATCATTGAGAGCCAAATGTTTAAAATTCTGCAGATTTATATAATGTGATGTCATTCATTTTTGTCATTTCTATTCTATTTATTTCTTCCATTTTCATGACTTTTTAAAGGATACAGTATGCCTAAAATGATAGCTAGTATCATATAAGTAGAAATATACAAATATTTTAATAGCCATTTTATGACATACATCCTATAGTGAGTGACTAGAGGGAAAGAGTTCTTCAAAATGACTTCTAAGTGTTTGCAAAGCACATGAACACATGATTACAGAGGTAATTAATATATTAATGTATTGACAGTTGATGGTCTTAAGGCTACAGATGAAAGGAGCTTCACTTTCTCCCCAGAAAGTCACATTTTATTCTTACCCACATGCAAACATGCCAGCTATGTAAATTATAAATATAATTATTTTGAGAACATTATTTTCACTTAAATATTTTCATCATAGAAAGCAAAACAGTAATAAAAACAAGTTCACATATGTATACTTCTATATGAAATGCAAGGTAATATCATTTGATATTGCAAGTATGTTTGAGGAGCTTTGTTTCACCCTTATGGCTGGAGAAAGAGTTATTTTATATCTCAAGATTTGAGTTTAGTTATTTTAAAATGCAAACTTTCCAGATTATAATATAGATTATCAATGCTATTGCCAGAAAAATATTTAATTCATTTTAATAAAAATTGAGAAGATATTATACCAAATTCAATTTTACTTTTTGGAAAACGGAGGAACAAATCTTGTTTGCTGCCTGCTAAGATTTCTTTTTCATATGCAAATTTTTTACATTACAAAACAACCTAGCTGCCTTTCACAATCCCATAAACATTTTGCTTTCTTAAGAGATTCTTGTAATAAATGAAATTAATGCTATTTTTTTTACAATTGTCTATTATAAACACACTGTTTTGTGATTAAGTACTTAGGGATAATTCAATTCCAAGTCATGAGATTATAAGCTAAAAATTAAGATAAATGCCAAAATACATGTTTAGTCTGTTATTTAAATTTATTTGTATATTTATTTTACATAGTATTTTCCTAGTTTATAGAAATTTTGCATTTCAATCTATTGCAAACCTACCTAAAATATTGCTTCTTTGGCTTGGGGCAGCCAAATGACTTTAAGCTGCACACACATACAGTCACAAGGGTGAAGAACTATAATTATATTGGAGTGCATCCAAGAAATCAACTGTTCTGCTTACACTTACTGCCTTTTCAAATTTATGTGTATCTCAAACATACTGTAAATTGATTTTAATACTAAAAACTGCTAAGCTTGAAAATGCAGTTTATTGACTATTTTATACTGTTATATTCTAAAATCTAAAATTAAATTAAATATTGATAATTTAGCATAATATCAAACCATAGCTTTTCTCTTAAGATTTAAAAAGCTTATTGTCTTATCTGAGATAACATTGGCAAATATGTTCTCTCATGCAGTGGCCTTTCTTGTTATTTTGTTGATGGTTTCTTTTGCTCTCAAAAGATTTTTATTTTGATGTACTCCCATTTGTTTATTTTCTCATTACTTTCCATTACCCTAGGAGCTGTGTGTCTGATATTTTGCTGTCTATGGAGTCTTCTAAGATTTTTATGGTTTCCCATCTTACGTTTTAAGTCCTTTGTCCATTTTGAGTTTATTTTTGTGCATGATGTAAGTTGGTGATCTAGTTTCTTTTTTCTTTTTTTTTTTGCATATATCTGACAAATTTTTCCAGCATCATTTGTTTAAGAGACTGTCTTGACTTCATTGTATGTTCTTGCCTCCTTTGTCAAATACTAATTGAGTACAATGCTATCCCAGATAATATCTCCAAAATTTACAGGAAACTTATACAACTTAACAAAAGGAAAAGAAACAATCCAATCAAAAAATGGGCAAAGGACCTAAATAAACACTTTTCAAAAGAGGATATACAGAAGGTCGAGACACATATGAAAACATGCTCAAAGTCACTATTCATCTGAAAGATTCAAATCAAAACAAAAATGAGGTACCATATCACATCTGTCAGAATGGCTATCATCAATAAATCAACAAATGACAAGTGCTAGCGAGGATGTGGAGAAAAAGGAACCTTCCTTCACTGTTGATGATAATACAGAATGATGCAACCACTTTGGAAAACAGGATGGAGATTCCTCAAAAAATTAAAAATGGAACTCCCATTCAACTAGTAATCCTACTTCTAGAAATATATCCCAAGAAACCAGAAAAAAAAAACAATCAGAAAGGACATATGCACCCCTATGTTCATAGTAGCACAATTTACAATAGCTAAGATTTGGAAACTGCCTAAGTGCCCATCATCAGATGAGTGGATTAAAAAACTATGGTACATCTACACAATGGAATACTATGCTGCTATAAAAAATAAGGAATTCTCACCGTTTTCAATGGCATGGATGGATCTGGAGAGCATTATGCTAAGCAAAATATGCCAGTCAGAGAAAGATAAATATCACATGATCTCACTCATATGTGGGATATAATGAACAACATAAACTGATAAACAAAAATAGATCTAGATACAGAGAAGCACTAAAAGAGGCATCAGAGGTCAGGCAGGGGAAGGGGAGGGATAAGGGATCTATCACAGGATTTGTATGCATGCATATAAACATAATCAATTGACACAGACATGAGGGGGAGAGTGAGGGCAAATGAGCTTGGAGGAGGCTAGGAAGAAGTCAATGGGGAAAAACGAGACATATGTAATACTTTATGTAGGACTTACATAATAAAGAATAAATAAAAAAACAGACAAATCTTATCCTCAACAATTTGAGACTAGGTAAGTATACATTTCCAAGTTATAAAGCAACTTTCAAAGAACTTATACAAGATATAGTTGCATTTAAATTCTAGGATAAAAGAAACAAACTACTGATATCCCAACAACATAGATGAATATCAAATAAGTTATACAAAATGAAAGAAGCCGGACTAAAAAGGTACATAATTCATGATTCCATTTATATAATAGTATATAAAAGGCAAAGTTACAGAGACAAAAATAGATGAATGGTTGTCAGTAGCTAGAAGTGGGAGAAAAGTTTACTATAAGTAAGCACAAGAAATTTCTTGGTATGATGGAGCTATTCTGTATCTTGATTTTAGTGACAGTTGCACAATGATATGTATTTGTCCAAACTCATAGAGTTGTACACTAAAAGGAGTGAATTACATATAAGTTATACCTCAATAAATTTACTTTTGAAAATTTATTTAGACTTAGCAATGTCATTAGAACACCAGGATGTTTTTAATTGGGGTCATTTAGTCTAAGCAAAGTAGCAGAATTTATAGTCATATCTTTAGAATTGGGCAGTTAGAAGCATGTTTTTGTAATTTCCTGTAGTGATACAGTTCCCAATGTTGAATGTTAAAAAGACTAAGAGTAGATTTAAAATACTCACTGCTATCTTAATGTCTCCCTCACATAGCATTAAGCAAAAGCAAAACTCCAACATATTACCAGTTAACACATCTTACCAGATATGCAGATTACCATCTTCAACAGAATAAAAAAATGGCAGTAAATGCAATTCTGTTAGGTACACTAACTCCTTCCCCTTTTCTTGACTTGATTCCCATTGTTAGGCCTTAGACACATTGACATTATTAACCATACTGCTCATGGCAATGAAATAATCCACATCCTTCTTTTACATGGCAACAAGAGGGAGGTCTCATTGTTACAGCAGTGAATATATTACATTATATGTACATAGAAATAAAATGTCACCTCTCAAGTATGATAGAATTGTCACTCTGTCCCAGTAAGCCTCAAGAAAAGAATTTAAGCAGAGAAAATCGAGACCAACTCTTCTCAATGAAATTTCAGAAAGAATTTTTGATAATCTTAATATCATTACCCAATCTGGACTAAATCCAGAAATGAGAGACAAATGTAGAAAAATTTTCCAATTATGTTATTTAATGAAAAAAGGACAAGTGGAAATTTTCAGCAATTTGAAAGATAGAAAGAAATACTAATAAAAAGTCTACAAGTAGAAAAAAATTTTCCCCAAAAGAAGTACAATCATGTAGGAAAGAATGTAGAACATCAGAAAGTATAAATATTTGAGGAAATTTAAATATATATTGACTATTTAAAATTATATAATAACAATGTCATATAATATTAAACAAATTCCACTTGATGAAATAGCATCTCAAAAGGCAGGAATGGGTTAAGTTGCATTAAAGTTCTGTAATGTTTATGAATTGTCCAGGAGATAGAAATAGTACTAATTTAAGATAAACTGTAATGAGTCTAGAATATTGTTGTTGAATAGAACTTTTTGCCATAATAGTTGTGTTCCATAATCTGTGCTGTCCTACACTATAGCCATTAGTGACATGTAGCTATTGGGCACATAAAATGTACGTAGTGTGATGAACCTTATTTAATTTAAATAGCCATGATGGCTAGTACTTACTGTATTGAACAATGCAGCTCTAAAAAAAATACTAAAAAGAGTAGGAGAGCCTTAGCTGGTTTGAATCAGTGGACAGAGCATCAGCCTGCAGACTGAAAGGTTCTGGGTTCAATTACGGTTGAGGACACATGCCCATCCCCCATAGAGGAAATGCAAGAGGCAGCTAACCAATGATTCTCTCTCATCATTGATGTTTCTATCTCTCTCTCTCCCTCTCCCTTCCTCTCTGAAATCAATCAAAATATTTTTAAAAGAGTAGGAGATTATATGATTAACAAATGTGTAGGTGGCAAATTAAATAGTTCTTTAAAACATGCTTTATCTGAAATAATGTAAAAAGGAGTAAAATCAACAAAAAACAAGTTAAATAATAACAACAAAACTATACAATATAAGGTAGTAGATTTAAATCCCAATGCATAAGAAAATGCATTAAATGTGAATAGAGGAGATACCACCCAAAAGTCTATAATTCTCAGACCAGGAAAAAAAAGAAAAACTACATAATTTGCTATAAGAAATATACCTTAAGTATAAAATCACAAAAACTATGAAAATAAATAATATAAAAATATATACCACATGTATACTAACAAAAACCCCCATAAATTATCAGGAAAAGATTTTAAGACAAAGAGTACTTTTGCAGATTAAAGGAGACATTTTATAATCATTAGAGTCAATTCAACAGAAAGATATAAAATCTCAAGGTTGTATACACCTAATAGCATGGCCTTAAAACTCATGAAGCAAAATTAACAAAATTATAAGAAGAAAAAAAAAAAAACTACAAACATATTTAGTAGTACCTAATAGAACCAGCAGTTAACAGAAGATTTAAATAAAATTAACCAAATGGACCTAGTTGGCTTATATTGACAGACACTACAAGAATACAGTACTTTTTTTTCAAGTGTACATGGAATATTTATGAAAATCCCAAATCAAATACCATCAGCCAAATACCATCAGTTTGTGTGTGTGTGTCCACACACGTGTGTGTAAATTGACATATAGATTAAACATGATTATGGAAATTGGTTGAGTCAAAAAAGCCAAGACAGACTTAAATATAATGAGCAAATTGAAAACTTATACTTCTGGAAATAAAGACATATAGTAAAGTTACATAAATTGAGAAAGCTTTATATTTGCAAAAAAAAAAAAATTAAGCATTAGAATTAAATCCAGACACAGAACCATAAACTGATGTTACTTGAATTATGAGAAAGGTACTACTGCAATGCATTGAAGAAAGGAGTGGTTACTTGCAAAAAAAAAAAGAATCCTGACCTTTACATCAACACATATATAAAAATAGAATGCAAGTGGTTTGTAAACATAAAAATCTTTATGAATACTAAATAGGGAAAGATTTTTAAACAGAGCACAAATAAGATTAATAAATTGAAATTTACTAGGAAAAATAGATTAACTGGACTTCCTTAAAATTAAAACTTTTTAATTGTCAAGATTCTTTTTCATGCAAAAGTCACCACTTTTTTCTTCAATGCATTGCCGTAGCACCTTTCTCATAATTCAAGTAACATAAATTTGTGGTTCTGCGTCTGGATTGTTTTTAATTTCAATGCTTTATTTTGCAAATATAAAGCTTTCTCAATTTATGTAACTTTATTATGGCTTTATTTCCAGAAGTATAAGTGTTTAATTTGCAATATATATATATATATATATATATATATATATATATATATATATATATTTTTATAGAGAGGAAGGGAGAGAGATAGAGAGAAACATTGATGAGAGAGAAACATCAATCAGCTTCCTCCTGCACACTCCTCACTGGGGATGTGCCCGCAACCAAGATACATGCCCTTGACTGGAATCGAACCTGGGACCCATCAGTCCGGAGGCTGACACTCTATCTACTGAGCCAAACCAGTCAGGCCTATTAGAGTCTTTTTTAGTGAAAATTTATTGGTAGTAAATTCTACAAGGTTTTTTTGTAAATATCTTGATTTTGTTCTTATTCTTATATTGTTGAAAGTATTACATATATCCCTTTTTTCTCCATTAACCCTCCTAGCCTGCCCTAAGCCTTCACCACCTTATTGTTTATGTCTACGAGTTATACATATATGCATACAAATTCTTTGGTTGATCTCTTCCCACCCACCCCCAGCTTCCCTCTGGAATTCAACAGTCCCATGCTTTTATGTCTCTGAATCTATTTTGTTTATCAGTTTATTTTTTTCATTAGAGTCCACATATGAGTGAGATTATGTGATATTTGTCATTATCTGACTGACTTATTTAGCTTAGCATGATACCTATGTATATAAAAGGCTAAGCAACCATCCAACCATCTGACCTATAGCTATGATGCACAATGACCACCAGGGAACAAACGCTCAATGCAGGAGCTGCTGAGCTGCGGTGATCTGGAAGCAGTGATTCTCAGGTGATGATGCATTCTGGAATCAGAGAGGAAGGAGCCCAGTTCCAGGGTGTGTCATCTGAGAATTATCCTCTCACAATCTGGGACCCCTCGGGGGATTTTGGAGAGCCAATTTTGACTCAATCCTCACAGGCCAGGCTGAAGTACCCCACCTGCGGGAGAGACCCACTCTCTCCACAGATGCCCGTTGAGCTGCATTGCAGCCGTAGGTGTGGCCACCCAGGGAGGGACTGTGGAAGGTTGGCTCCAGGGCCTGTCCAGCCTGTCTTGCCCAGTCCTACCCTACCAGCCACCTTCTAATTAATTTCCTTTCAATGGACATGAATCCATGCACTGAGGTAATAGTTAATAATAAATGAATATGTTTGTGAAGAAAATTAAATAAAATAATACTTTCTTTGTTCTCTATTATGTTTCTTCCTTTACCAACTAATTCCTTCTTATAATTTTATTTGTGGATATATGTGGATTTTACTTTAATGAATAGCTATGAATTTATTACTATGACAGACAATTACCACACAAGTCATCTTATGCAAAAAAGCCACATTCAATAAATAGGCCATCAACTCAACTTTTAGTGTGTAGCTATTAAAAGTAACTAAATGAAAAAAATTTCTTCTTCAAACTCTTGTAATTCAGTTAGAATTGGATTCAAGTTAAAGCTCAGACACCTACTGGTTGTGGAATTTGAGGAAAGTTTCTTATGTTTTGTAACTTTTAGTGTCCTCATAAAATCATGACAATACTTACCTCACATTGCTTTGGTAAACATTAAATAAATGAATGTATAAATCCCTATCACAATACTTAGCAAAGAGAAAGTGTTTGTTAATTGTTAGCTCTTTTTATTTTTTAAACTATGAATAAATTTTAATTAAAAGTTCCAATCAGAACTAAACTTTTGGGCAGTAAGAAACAGATCATCCCTCTGTTTTAGCAAAAGAAAAAACTATTTAGAAGTTTGGACTAAATCTTACAAGCACATTTTGGTTTGGGTTTATACAAAGATCTATTTTGCAAGATTCTGATATGATAGTCCACAAAAAGATAAACTTTATAACAAAACACAACTTTATTAGTCATTATTCTAATTTGTAAAAAACAAACAAAACAAAACATAAAGAAATACTAATATGGACCAGGAACACATGGAAAAGTAATTATCAGGAACAGATTGCAATTTCTTACATGTCCTTTTAAAATATTAACAGCATTATATCTAAGCTTTATATGTTCAAAAACAAGTATGAGTATATTTTCCAATATGATTTAAAAACTTGTGCTGCATGTATTGGAATAAGAAACTGATGCTAAACATATTCCAATAATCTTATGGCCTATGTGGAATGTTGTATCCTGAGAAAGTAGAAAACTCATAAGAATGTTTGAAATGTCACTGCAGTTCAATTTAGATCAGAATGCAGGTGGCTGTACAAAGCGTTTGCTGCAGACTTTGTGTTTATACAGTTGTTGCTGCCAGGATTGTATTTATTGGTTAGGCAACTAATAAAACATGCAGCCCTGCTTTCATCTATGTGCATTTTGCGGATGCTAAAGATAGAAAAGTGGTTTTAATAAGGACATGTTCCCTTTAATTATTTTACATTTTAATTCTTTTCTCTTGTCAATTCCAACCCACATCCTTATTTCAGAATCTCTCTCCCTATTCACGATTCCAAACCCCATAGGCTTTAAAGGCAAATAATACTGAGGAAGATTTTTTTTTCTGGATCTTAAAGACAGAAACCCTTAACATCAGAGAAATAAGCCTGCTTTATTGTACCTATGCCACAAATGTCTATTCAGAGTTACTTATTTTCTTTATAATCTAGAGCTATATGTATCGAACTCTCCCAGTCAAAAATAAACTAAAATTTATAATTGAGTTTATGAAAAATACTCAACATAAGATTTTTTAAATTTATGACAGTTTGAATACATGAAAGCATATTGTGCCTTATATGATATATATGACATATGTATGACAGAAAAAAATTTAAATTTACTATGGATTTTGTATTTCAACAATATTTTTACTCTATGCTCTATGACTCTCTATATTTCTATTTTTTCTTATAATTGTGTGGTATTGCTTTCTATCACTATTTTATATTTTCTTTGAAGCTATTCAAACCATATCTCTGATTTCATAATAAATGTCAAAGGAAAATTAAGCATAATATTCAAAATAAAATTCAAAGTCTGTAAATTGAACTTCTTATCAGATGGCTATACAGCATTAGCTGTTGGGAAAAAAGCGATTTTTTTCCCCAAGGAAACTTTTAAAAAATTAGAAAGAGGTAGCAAGCATTTAAAATCCACCACATAAATTAGAGTATTCTGAAATTAAAGTGTATCCAAAGATGAACCTAAAATATAAAAGTGCTAGTGTGATTCAAATAATGGCATTAGACAACTAAGAAAATAAATTATCTCATAAGTACTGTAATTTTTGGGTCAAAGAAGATAATTATTTTATTTAAAGTGTTTCAAGAGTCTAAAGAAAAAGATTTTAAAAATTATTTGATAGACCTTAAACTATATTTTTTAAATATAAAATTTTAGTATTGAAAGCTAAAATAATGTGGTTTAACTAATTTGAATTACCACTCTTGTAGAAGAAATCACAGATGGCCAAAATTCTGAAGAAGGCAGGCAGTAGAATATTCCATGGTGTTGCTTGGTGTTTCTTCCCTCTGCCTGCAACATCAACTTCACTTGGGCCTGGTTAGAAGTACACATTCTCAGGCACTGCTCCAGAGCTATTATATCACAAGCCCAGCATGCTGTTTCACAGCTTTTTACAGCCTCCGCTAGTTTCTATGTACTCTAGTTTGAGAAGCACTAGCAAAGCAGTTTATAGTATTTACTCTACAGCTAGACTAGCCGTTCATATCACAGATTCAACGCCAATTAACTGGGTGACTTTTATCAAATAATTCTAATATATTTTTCTTCTTTTTTTTTGTAAATGTCACAAAAGTAGTATCTAATATAATAAAAGAGAAACATGCAAATTGACTGTTACCACCAGCCAATCAGAGTGGCTGTATGCAAATTAGCCCAGCCAAGATGGAGGCCAACAGCCATGGAGCTAGAGAAAACCAAAGGCTTCTGTTGCAACTGCCTGCCTAGGCTGGCTGAGCCTCTGCTCACAGCCACGCCCACCAGCTAATCAGAGAGGCTGTATGCAAATTAACCCAGCCAAGATGGAGGCTGGCAGGGTGGCTCTGCACTGGGAGCCTCCACGGTCGGCCGGCACAGCTGTGCCAGGTGTGTCAGCTCAGTGGGAGGGGGGGGTCTGGCCTGGGGTCTCCTCGAGGTGTCCAGGAGCAGCTGTCCTGGGTCTGCTGCCTAGCTCCGCCCCCGGGAGCCTCCGAGGAGTCTCCAGGAGCACCTGTCCTGGGTCCACTGCCTGGCTCCACCCCCTGGGGGCCTTTCTGAGGCATGCAGGAGCATGGGGCCTCTGCAGGGTGTGCAGGAGCAGCCGTCCTGGGTCTGCTGCCTGGCTTTGCCCCCCAGGGGCCTCTGCGGGACATCCAGGAATGCCTGTCCTGGGTCCACTACCTGGCTCTGCCCTGGGGGCCTCCGCAGGGTGTCCAGGAACGCCTGTCCTGGGGGTGTGCGGGAGCACCCGTCCAGGGTCCGCTACTTTCATCAGCCCCCCAGGGGCCTCCACAGGGCGTG
>PVJC01006784.1:0-53717 GCA_004026665.1 Murina feae | reverse complement strand
ACTTACGTGTTTTCCTTTTGATGGTAAATTTATAAAACACCGTGTAAACTCCCATTCTCCGGAGCATTATCTCAATTCATTGAGGTTCTGCTTCCCGGCATATGTTGACAGTTTGGCTCAAATAAACTCACAAAATTCTCTACAGGTTTCATTGAGTTTTTTCGTTAACATATTAAATCTAGGTTTGTTATTATGGCCTTTCAGCATGAATGAAGCCTTTTTGGGCTCATGGTTTTCTGTTTAACACGTGTGGACAAAAAAGCTCAGGGGCGGCCTGCACGGCAGCCTTACAAACTCAGAAACAGAAAGTAACCACAAAGGATGATCTGAAATGGAAACTTTCTAGCAAAAGGTGAGTCATGGCAGGCAGTCGCGTCCTAGGCCTGTATCTTCCTTGGCAAAGGCCAATCTTTACCTTCCCGGCATCCCTCAGGGCACAGCCTCCCACTAGAATAGGAAACCAACCAAAGAGCCCCTATTGTTATCTTGTTCTCCACATACCACCTCTCAGTGTTAACTGCCCTGCACCCACCAACGTAAAAGTTTTAGTCTCTGTTTTACTTTTTAACCCAATCCCAGAGATTTCCCCACTTTGTTTTCTCCTGCCTCCCTACTTGCCTGCCCAGGGATTTCATGTAACCCCCTCTTAAGTCTTCCCTTTTGATTCTGAATTGTAAAATAAGTGGTAAAACTGCCATTTCCTGCAGCATTCTCTTAATCTGTTGAGATTTTGCTTCCTGGCAGAATGTGGGTTTGATCTCTGGAGAGAGCACATACAAGAACCGACCAATGGAGAATTTGAGGTCTTGCTTCCCAGCCTATGTCAGTTTGGCTCAAATAAACTCATGGAGAAAAAAAAAACAAAAACGAATCAACCAATGAGCACATAAGTAAGTGGAACAACAAAGTGGAGAAGACTTACAGCTAAGCTACTGAGAGGGTTAAGTTTAAACGCAGGCAGATGGCGCAGGAGTCCAGTGGGAAAACAAAGGCAGGTGGCACATAGGCAAGGGCAGACATGGCAGTCTGAGCAAGCCTAATACGAGAAACCAGCCAGGCTGAAAAAAAAATACAATGTTTTTGGATACAGAGCGGGAGGCGTGGGAAACCAAGAGAGGGCCTGCAGTAACACGGTGTCCGTGCACATAGAAACGGAGAGAGTTCAGGTCCATTGCTGGGCAAGACAATGAGGGAGTCAATCAGGTGATGACACAGGTGGACATAGAGCAGGCTTGTAGCAAATATATACCCCTGGACTACAAGTCTTAACGGGCAGCCCATTACTGGGTCCCCTTCCCCTCGCAGGGAGTCTGAATCTGCTTGTAATAAATTCTCCACACTTTTGCTTAACTCTTCTGGCCCGGGGAACCCATTCTTCGGCGTCTGGAGATACGACCCTGAAAAACACCTCGGCTCACCGTTCTGGTTATCAATACAAAATCCAGAAACCACGGAATCAGACTGCCTTAAAAAAAAAACACCACGTACAGGGAAGTGGGGTCTGGCGAGGTAGAGAATGGTATACAGGGGGATAAATGGTGATGGAAGGAGACTTGCCTTGGGGTGGTAAACACACAATATAGTGTACATTGTGGAATTGTGCACCTGAAACCTGTATAATTTTGTTAACCAGTGTCTCTCCAATCATTTCCATAAAATGAAAACAAAACAACACACACACACACACACACAATCAAAACAGCAACAACAAATTGAGAAACATATTTGCACTTCATGAGAAACAAAATAGTAATTTCCCTAAGCCCATCTACAAAAAAAAATTTTGTAATATATTTTTATTGATTTCAGAGAGACAGAAAATGTAACAATGAGAGAGAAAGCCGAGGCAGTAACATGTCACACAGCTCCCATGCTCAGGGTTCCCAGTTTACCTAGGTTTTCTGCTCAGGCCTGACTTTCAGCTTCCTGTTCTCCTGCCTGGTTCACTGCATCTTCCTTGTCAAGTGACACATTTTTGTTTTAACAAATAGGATCACTATTTGAAGGCAGTTCTCTTCAAAACTTTGAAGGCGATACCCACCATCCCCTTTCTTGTTAAGCCTCCTCTCTCTCTCTCTCCCTTGTCTCTGCTAAGTGTTTCAAAGCTAGTCTGACCCTAAGTCAGCAGAGGTGGAGAGAGGAAATGCTCCCCTGGCAGTCCCCCACCTCCCCACCCCCACCCCAGCAAATGAGCAACTCTTCTGCACGTGGGCATCCGAGAAGGCATTAGTAATCGGAGAAGGTTCTCAGCAGCCTCACATCACACCACGCAGGTGGCTGCTACTCCAAGCACAAATAAGAATCTAGCTGTGTGGGTACAACTGGTACACCAGAATCACTAATAAATATTTCATGAATCAAAAAATGCCTGGGTTGCTCTTATGCTGAACCTTTCTCCCAGAAACCTAAAACAGAGATGATTCTTTGTTTAGTTTGTTTCCCTTTAATACAAAACATCATTATTTCTGTTGGCATGGGTGGTGAGCCAAGGCAAAGCAAATTTCAAAACGTCATAGAATTCTTTCATTCGTCGCCTCATTATTATTGAGCACGTACTATATGCCAGACACTGTTCTAGGGGCTTGGGATATGTCTTGTGGATGTACAAAACATTCCAACCTGTAGAGGATTTTTATATGATTTTATTTGGGGTAATCTGACAACAATTGCCAGGAAGCAAGATCTCGAATGCTCTAGAGAATACAGGTTCTGCAGTTTATGAATTTGAAATTCAGGAGGGAACATAAGGAAGGTGGGAGAAAGCGAGTGGGGATTGGATTACAGATTTAACAAGATTGTGTGCTCTCTTGAGGGTGGTTACACCTTCCAGGGTATAATTTCTGGCATTTCCAAGGTGTGTTAAACTAGATATACAAGAACAATGGATAGGGCTGGCTCAACACCTTTCACTAAAGTAGTTATAAGCCTGGGGCATGACTACCCACCATGCTCTGCCCAGTTAGGTCACCCTTTGAGGTTATTTTCCATAGAATTGCCTTTTTAGTCCACAATCTGAACAAAACAGGCCAAGATAACTGCCCTCAGAAAGCTGCTATTCTAGCTAGGAGAGTCAGACAAGAAATCAACATAGTAAGCTAATTCTATCATGATAAAGAAAGTAAATACTATGAAATAAAGAAAAAAGAAGAGCAGACTTAGGAGACTGAGAGTGAGGAAACAGGTTGCAATATTTTCAAAGGCAGTCAGAGGAGAAATTAAGATTTGAGAATTTCTGGCCTGGCCCGTTTGACTCAGTGGTGAGAGTGTCGGCCCGCGGACTGAAGGGTCCTCGGCTCTGGCCTGGTAACTCAGTTGGTTAGAGCATCGTCCCTAGACCCCAAAGTTGCGGGTTTGATGTCCGGTCAGGGCACATACGGGAATCAACCAATGAATGCATAAGTAAGTGGGACAACAAATTAATGTTTCTCCCTCCCTCTTGTTAAAATAAATCAATACACAAAAAAATATAAAAAAGGATTTGAGATTTGGCAAAAGCTTGGAAGAGCTAGCCAAAGAACTACCTGGCTGTTGAGGCTCCCAGCAGAGGGAATGACTGAGGTAAAGACCCCATGACTGAGCTGTGGGGTCAGCACGAGGCCAGAGTTGTTGGCAGAGAAGCCCAAAAGGTCCCAGAATAGCGATGGGGTCTGCGAAGGGGAGAAGCCGCACCACGCGGGACCTAATGAGGACTAAATCATAACTGAAACTCCCCGGGCAGGACCTGGGGGGAGCAGAGGACAGGCTGCAGGGTTCGGGTTGAACTCGATCTAAAATTCAGAGCTGGGCATGTGTGGGCTTGTTCAGTGGTGTGGCTGCTGCCGGTCGGACCCTCCAGCTAGATCCACCCGGAGTCAGGGCAGAACCGAGTCCGCTTCCCCAAACCTCCACAGGGACCGCCCCACCCTCTCCTGTGCCCCAGGCGCGCCGCGTGCGGGAGCGGCCCCTTCCCGCCCCAGGCGAGCATGCAAATGAGGCTTTGTCCCCTTATATGGGGCGGCTCACCACCCGCCACCCCTCGCCGCACCGCTCCGTCCTGGGAGCCGGAGTGCCGTCCGCGTGGCGCGGAGGGTTCCCTTCTCGCCGGCCTCGGTCCGAGCGCAGCCGTGCGGGTAAGCTCCCTCCACGAACTGATGTCCTCGCACTCGCCAGCCTCTTTGGTCCCTCGGCCCCGGGGTTTCCCCAAGAGCTCGGGGGCGGCTTTGGGTGCTATCCTCCCCGCAGTTTAGCACCAGGCCTGGATTCTTTCCCAAGTTCAGGCCCCGCGGTATCGTTGGGAATCGGACCTTTTGTGGTCTCATGTCCTCCCACGAGGGCTCTGAGCTGGGTGCCGCTGTTCCTGATGAGGGCAACAGGAAAGGGACAAAAAGAACCCAACATCTTCAGCATTTCCCTAGGGTAGAATTGTTTCAGGTGTAAGTGGCCCTTTTGCCTAACATAAGAGAAGCTTTAAAGCGCTTCATTTCCCCTTCCCCATTAGAGAAAAAAAAAAACCACAGTTTATTAATTGACTAGTAATACCTCACAGATAGACGACCAGAAATACGCCAGTAGCCCAACAAAGTCAAATTTACGGACTTGCTGCGGCAGGGGAGGCCATGCGGGAGGGGAATGGGGGCCCTTTCTTACAGGGTTGAAGCTCATGCTGGTGATTCTGAGGGAAGGGCAGGCCAGCTCTGTGCGGGGTGCTGTCCTGAGATGGGGCCGTCTAGGAGCTGGGCGTCTGGGCCATCTTTGGGAGGTGGGAGGGAGGAATGAAGTAGGCCTGGGGGGAAGTCGCTAGTAAAAAAAGCTGTAATTACTCAGAAGGGACTGTGAGCCCTTTTGCAGCCGTTGGTGTGTCCTTGGGAGAAACATTGTTTTCTGTCCACTGTGTTACTGCCCTGGTTTCAGTGTGGTACATCGTGGTCTGATTATCAAGGGGGGTGGATTTTCACTCTCAAGGTAGAGACTACAAGAAGAGCAAATTTAAGGGCTTATGGAAAACTGTCTGTGGAAGCTCGGGATTTGTCTTTATTTTTTTAGGATTATTCTTTTTCTTTTTAAAATCTTTATTGGTGACAGTATTACATAGTCAGTCCCCTTCTTCCCCCATTGGCCCTCTCCAGCCCGCCCGTCCCCCCGCCCCAGGCCCTCACCACCCTATTGTTTGTGTCAGTGGGCCATGCATATATATGCATATAAGGTCTTTGGTTGATTGCCACCCACCCACCTTCCCCTGCCTGCCTTCCCCCTGCGATTCCAAACCCTGTTCCATGCTTCCATGTCTCTGGATCCTCTCCGTTCATCAGTTGTTAAGAAGCTCGGGACTTAATATGCAGCATCGTTGTAAAATATAAATTAGGAGCTGGGATATTTTGGACACCTTTTGTTCATTATCTATTAAGTACTAACTGCATCGTGAAGCACAGTGGTCAGGGTTTTACATGAACTCATTTAATTTTCGCAACCACCTCTGGGGTAGGTACTGTAAAAATATTTGTTTACATTTATTTTTAGAGATAAAGAGAGAGCACTAATAGGTAAGTTAAGTCCTGGCTGGTTTGGCTCAACAGATAGAGCATTGGTCTTCGGACTGGGTGGGTCCCAGGTTTGATTCCAGCCAAGGGCACATGCCTAGGTTGCAGGCTTGATCCTCAGTAGGGGCGTGGAGGAGGCAGCCAATCAATGATTCTCTCTCATCATTGATGTTTCTCTCTCCCTCTCCTTTCCTCTCTAAAATCAGTAAAATATATTAAAAAAGAAAAAGTAGTAAGTTAACCTGCTCAAAGACAAATTGCTAGGAATAGGAGTTATTGTGTTTACTAGGCTCCAGGCACTAAGCTCAGCGATCCCCACGTTTGTTTTATAACCTTCACAGCAACCTTGTGAGGTAGCGCTTATTACCATCCCCTTTGAGAGATGGGAAAACTGAGGCTCAGAGAAAATGGGTATCTAGCCCAAATTCCTACAGCTAGTAGTAACTGGAAGGGCAAGTAAGTGGGAAAGTGAATTTAAGCAGATCTCAAGTCCCCGCTCCCTCATTGCCACTCCACTGAACGCTTTGCTAGGAAGCACTCCCCCGGGTCAGCCTCTAGAAATTTGGACTTCGGTTCCCGAAGTGGAGCCTGGGGGCAGTAAGGGGTGGGGCTCACCTGGCGGAGCCCGGGCCCCGCCCATCTGGGCGGAGCTTCCAGGTCCACCAATGAGAGGGCGCAGGGGGCGGGCCGCGGGCGCTCCAGCTCGGGCCCGCAGTTGGAGCGGCGAGAGCGCTCGGAGACGCGACGCGGTGCCCAGGGGAGCGAGCCAGCGCCTCAATCTCCTTCCTCTCCCTTCCCGTCGCCTCGCCGCCTTCTCCCCGCAGCCGGACCGGAACTATGTGATCCGGAAGTTCCGGTGCCATTGCTGTGTGGGATAAACAGTAATGGCGGAGGCTGCAGCTCCCGGAACAACAGCCAAACCATCAGGAGCAGGAGCGGCAGCGGCGGCGGTGGCAGCGGCCTCCCCCACCCCCATCCCCACAGCCACCTCCCCGTCCGCGGGGGCGGGGGGCGGGGGGGGCGGCGGCGGCGGCGGCGGCGGCTGGACGAAACAGGTCACCTGCAGGTGAGACGTTGCGCGGCCCGGCGCTGGTGCAGGGAGGGGGCCGATGCGGCGGAGGAAGGAAGGGCGGGCGGAGGAGCGGGGCGGCCGGCGTCTCCGTCCCCGCGGTCGCCGCCGCCTCCCCGCCCGCGCTGCGTCAACCCCCGCCCGCCGCCCTCCCTGCGCCCGGCTGCGGCGCGCGGAGGGAGCGGTAGGCTGACTCCTCCCTCCTTTCATTGTCGCCGATGCCCGCCCGCGGCCCCGCAGGTGCGGGGAGGGACAGCTGCGGGCCGGGAGGGAGCGCCGCCGGGTGCTGGCGAGGTGGCCTGGCTGCCGGGTGCCGGGTGCCGCCGCCGCGGTGCCCTCGGAGGGTAACGCCTGCTGGCGTCCCGCCCCGCCCCGCCCGGAGAAGTAGCTTTTGTTATTTCTTCTTTGTATGTTTACCGGGGCTGGCGGTTCTGAGCTTTGTCTGAGAGCCGTGTGCCAGGCCGGCCGGTCCTCCGCCCTCCGCCCTGAGTTGGACGAGCTGCCATTCCCCTCGCGGGGCGAAATGTTTGTCCTTTTGAAATCCACGCCTCTCTCCATGGCAGGGAGTCAGAGACCTCCTGCAGCCCGCAGCAGAGGTTTTGTCTTGGCTTAGTATGTCAGGGGAAAGTGTGTTGTTGTTTTTCTTTTTAAGTGGTTAGTGGATGGCTCTTATAGGAACGTGGATACGCATGTTAAAAACATATGTAATAAGGTTAGAGCATTTATTTGGATGTTATGCTTGGGTTTTAAAAATGTGATCAGTAGGAGCAGCTTTCCATTTGCAAAAATCCATCCGAAATGCCGGCTTCATCTGTGTGAGATAAGTAGTACGCAAATACGCAAAGATATTCCTAATATACAGAACTCACTGTTCTAGAGTTAACCGCGAGACTGAGGTCCTGCCGGTGTTCAGCAGTTAAAGCATAGAGGATGAGCTTAATTACCTTTACTTTTTAAAAAAATATATCTTTTATTGATTTTTTTACAGAGGAAGGGAGAGCGATGGAGAGAGAAACATCCATCAGCTGCCTCCTGCACACGCCCTACTGGGATGTGCCCGAAAGCAAGGAACGTGCCCTTGACCGGAATGGAATCTGGGACCCTTCAGTCCGAAGGCTGACACTGAGCCAGACTGGTCAGGGCTACCTTTACTTTCAGTAACAGGACGGAGGAAGCAAAAAGGCTCTTTTAGGCAGACCCTAAGAAAGGAATTAAGTTCAGTATCCCCATAATGGTAATTTAAGAATTCCCATCCATGTAACTATGTGCTGCAGTTGATTGATATGTCCTAGTTGAGTCTCGAAAAAATTTAAAGTGCTGGTGTAACTTTATATTCCTGGATTTTCCAGCCATTCACCTTGCAGCCCCAATCTACATTCATACAGTGAACTTAATCTCCCTTGAAGATGTGACCTCTTTAAGGGCTCCATCCAGTGCCTCCATTTCCCTCACCATCTCCTATCTAAATAGGCTCGGAAACCGCTCACCAACCTGACATGCTTAGCCTCCAGGTGATCCTGCTGTGTCTGTAGCTTGAGCCCAACCTGACATCTCTGCACAGAATTCACTGTCACTTCCTGTACTTCCCTTTCCCCGCTGTTAGGTGCTTTTTCCTTTTCTGGTTCTCTTTTTCTAGTTCCTCACCAGTAACATCCGAATTCAAAGCACAGCTTACCAACTGGTGATTCTTCTTTGCCTGCATTTAGGATCTTTGAGTTAATGAAGTAGCCTGGATTGTTCCCAGACCAGTGGTGTTTCTTTGCCCATGAACAAATTGATTTATGTATTAGAGAAATGTGCATACCTGAGTAATCTAATTTTTGGGGGGAGAAAACACTACACAGGCTTAGATGTGCAGTGTTTTGTTTTTTATTTTTACATAAACCTGTCAATAGCATGCTAGATAGTTATCTGAAAAATGTGCAGATTAGTTGATATGTCTTGGTTGACATTGTTTTCAGTTATTCTAGGTACCAACATGATCAATTTTAAAAAAAACCTCACTATTGAACAGAGGAGGATCATGATATCTTCATTTATTCTAGACTTGAGTCTGAAAGCGGGGCTCTCTATTACTTCATCCTATTTGTAGGGTACCTGGCATAGTCAGTAACTACTTGAATTGATGTTGATAAATCCACACCTAAAATTATCCCCTTCAAATATGGACTAGTAATGTTCCTCTGCTTTCATTAAAAAACAAAACAACAAAATACCACTTGTGAATTAGCAAAGACAAAGGACTTAAATGGGACATGCGTGTGTCTTTCTGGGACTCCCTTCATTCAGTTATTGAGTGGATAAGCACTGGTGCCCACAGCTGGAGTGCTAGATGTCAGAGGGGATGCAGAAGTGCAGTGTTATGAATGCACTTGAGCTCAGCCAAAAGCCCACGCAGTGATAACTGTATTATAAATAGTTTCAGTGAATTGATAGCTAGAACTCCTTTGAATCCGAGATAGTGATGTGCTCTAGTGTTTGTCCCTTTCCCCTCGTTCCTAGGATTTTAACTCTTAGAAGTTAGTACTTGTTTGGATGATGGATATTTGTTTTTAATTGCTCAGAATCTCTCAAAATTCTATCTCGTGTGTTATTTCTGCAGCTTAAGAAAATCCTAGATATATCTTTCTCAAGGAACTGTATTATGCTGCCCCCACCAGGCTGTTTTCATCCTTTATTGGAGAAATTATGAAATAGAAATGCTGTCACTTCTTAGTTTTCTTGAGCGTATGGGGTTCAAAAATTAGTAAAGAAACATTGTAACTTGCAATTTGTAGTTGTAAGTGTGGTTAGTATAGCTTTAAAATGAAGGAAAAATTTCTGAAGGTCTTTAAGTGCTCTGATATCTGTAGGTGAAATTCACTGCTTACAACTCTGGGTTTGAAGGGACGGTATTTGAAGCACCCTCCTTCCTAGGGAGATTTAATTTGCTACTATCACTCTGATTCCCACGGCACCTAGCTCTCTTCTACTGGGGCATCAGCCGAATTTGAATGGTGTCTTTTAGGAAACAAACCTGCTATGTGTACAGGTACCGAGGAGGTAAAAGCAGAATCAAGCATGGTTCTTAACCACCAGGAATTTACAAACCAGTTTGAGAAATAGGGTACATTAAAGTAATAGCAGATTAAGTGATTAAATCTTAATTAATGATCTATAAATTCCCAAAGAGATTGTTAGATTGTTGCCATGCTAGAGGAACTGTGAGCATGCTAATATATCTTGATCATGCTTAGGCTTCCAAGAGGTAGGTCAGGGGATTCTAGCCAGTAGTATGTCTTTATTACCCGACAATGTCTGCTTGGAGTCACAGAATCTTCCAGGTGGAAGGAACTTCGGAAATCTATGTCTCAGAAATCTTCACCTCAGGGGTGGGCAAGCTCAGCCTGGGCAGGGGCATCAGGTGGATTTTAATGGTGTTATTTTTATTGGTTTGGTTTTGAGAAGACATTCTTGGGAGTAGGTTGCCTTTTTCTTTTATCTGTTATTACTTAACACTGTCATGCCAATTGCTTAGACTTACACAGAGATAGGTTGGCAAGAAGGGATTTCACTGTGAGAAATGTCAATAATTCTGGGTATACCAACAACAGTATTAGTACCACTGCAAAGCAAAAGGCAAGAACCTAAAACCCAGACCACACATACCAAGTAAATGTGAAATAATGCTTAGTATGTATTTGGCCCTGACTAACTAGGGCTTGTATTCTAGTGTTTCTGTTGATTCTGCAGTATCAGGTGACTTTGTGCCTGCTTGAATTCCTCTAGTGATGCTCATTATGGACCTTAGGAACTCTATTGCTAGGTGGTTCTATTTCTCAATCAATCTATTTGTTGACTTATTTTTTACTCTTGTATTTTGAATTCTAGAAAATTTTCCACCCATTATGGATATCAAAAAGTATATTGGTGCCTTAACCGGTTTGGCTCAGTGGATAGAGTGTTGGCCTGCTGACTGAAGGGTCCCAGGTTCGATTCTGGTCAAGGGCATGTACCTTGATTGCAGGCACATCCCCAGTGGGGAGTGTGCAGGAAGCAGCTGATGGATGTTTCTCTCTCATGGATGTTTCTCACTCTCTATCCCTCTCCCTTCCTCTCTGTAAAAAATCAATAAAATATATTTTTAAAAAGTATATTGGTGTGTAGGTGCTGCAAAAGTGTGAAGGTAGAGTGTCATGCAGGTATTAGGGAGTTGAAGTCCTTGAAGCAACTGATTGAAGAAACAGGGTTAAGGTCAGCAGCTGTCAGGTGGTGATTCCTGGATGACTTAATTTGACATAAAGAAGAGCATCATAAATCTTAAGTGCAACAATGCACTGAACAAGGCCATGGCAGGATAGGGTTTAGGAATAAACCTGAATGACATTCCAAGTATTGTGCCTGAGATTTAGGAGCTACTGCCTAGCTTTATCTCTAGGTCGATGGTTTATGAAGCCTTAAAACCACAGGCATCTCTGACATCAAATTGACCCCAAATAAATAGTGAGGGTATAGTCACTCTTTTGAAGAAGAGCAAGTGTTCTCACTGGGGATGGGACAGAAAGCAACTATATTCAAACAGTGACACTGTTTCTAATGAAAAACCTATTTTCAACTGTGGATACTTTCATAGAAATTCGGAAGCACGACTATTCTGTAGTATTGATTACAATGTCGTTATTTACTTGCTTAGAAGCTTTGTTAAGTTTTAATCTCTTCACTTAATGCAGTCAAAGGTTATCTATTGGACCCAGCCAGTATGGGTCAGTGGTTGAGTGTCGACCTATGAACCAGAAGGTCACGGTTTGATTCCTGTTGAGGGCACATATCCAGGTAGCAGATTCGATCCCCAGTGTGAGGTGTGCAGGAGCAGCTGATCAATGAATGACTCTCATCACTGATGCTTCTGTCTCTCCCTCTCCCTTCCTGTCTGAAATCAGTAAAAATACATTTTTAAAAATTGTCTGTTGCTACAGTGCAGCTCAAATTTGGGTGATATGGCTCTCAAACAGCTTTAAAACTTACACAAAGTAGCCCTGTAGCTGAGAGAAAGTTCAAACCCAAGTTTGATTAGGTTAAGTATAATTTGACCTACCATGTTCTTTTGTTACTAGAGGCCTGCTGAACAAAATTCGTGCACTGAGGCGGGGTGGGGTGGGGTGGTGGTGTTCCTCAACCTGGCCTATGCCCTCTTGCAGTCTTCGCTCCTTACCTACCTCTTGCCTGCTCACTGCTCCTACCACCACCGCTGCACTTGCTAGCAGTGAGCCTGGCTTCTGGCTGAGCATTGCTCTCCCTGTCTGTGGGAGCGCACTAACCACCAGGAGGCAGCTCCTGCATTGAGCGTCTGCCCCCTGGTGGTCAGTGCACATCATAGCGACAGATCAGGTCTGGTCATTCCGCAGGTGCACGAAATTCATGCACGGAGTGGGGGTGGGGGTAGTGGTGGTGTCCCTCAGACCAACCTGCACCCTTTCCAATCTGGGACCCCTTGAGGGATGTCCAACTGCCCATTTAGGTAGAGTCGGGCCTAAATGGGCTTTTGGACATCCCTTTCACAATCCAGAACTGCTGGCTCCCAACGTCTTGTCTGCCAATTGCCCCTAACTGCCCTCCCCTTGCCAGGATGGTCTCCCCCAACTGCCCTCCCCTGCAGGTCTGGGTCCCCCCCCAACTGCCCTCCCCTGCAGTCCAGGGTCCCTCCCAACTGCCCTTCTCTGCCAGCCTGATCCCCCCCCAACTCTCCTCCCCTGCAGGCCTGGGTCTCCCCCTCCCAACTGCCCTCCCCTGCAGGCCTGGTTCCCCCCAACTGTCCTTCTCTGCAGACCTGGGCCCCCCCACCCCCAACTGCCCTCCTGCTGGCCTGGGTCCCTCCCAACTGCCCTCCCTTGCTGGCCATCTTGTGGCCATCTTTGACCACATGGGTGCAGCCATCTCGTGATGGCCAATTTGCATATTACTCTTTTATTAGATTAGATTATATAGATGGGTTGGCAGTCCTAGGGCATTTAAAGATTGTAAGAACTTTCCTCCAGAGTGGTATTTTTCCTTCCGTGTTATCTGCTGTGAAGATCTACTTGTGGGAAATTGCTGAATAACCCTCCTCATTTTAATTGGGGACAGCCTTAGGTAAATGTGATTTTATTTTCTGTGTATCATTCCAAATCAGTGGGAAAAGTGGAATGTGCTTACTGATGTTATACTTACACCCAGGAAATAGGCACTGTTTCCTTTACTCTGTACCAGCGGTGGGGAGGCACATATGTGGGGAGGTGTAGCCTGCCAAAACTAAAACTTCATAACCCTGCTCAAGAGAAAGACTAAAAGAAGAAAAACATCCTAATAAGTCAGTGATGGGATGATGGGGGTGGTGTGTTTTTTGGTTCTACTCACTGCTTCCCTGATCCACAGAGTCATTTAGAGTAATGCAGGTTGCTGCTTGCCTTAGCCCCCTCTTACCCCAGTCATAGATTAGAAGGTCTGAGGTGAAGTCTCAAACTGCATTTCTAGCAAATCGCCACGTGCTGCTGGCGATACTGGTCCTGATCCACTTAGCAACGCTGAGTGGTGCTGACACTGAGAGGGCAATTGCTAGTTCAGTACACAGGCACTCCTCTAAGGCACAGGGAGATCAGTCTGCTACAGGACATACAGTGATTTTCCTTCATCCCTACCTTTACAGGAAATTTTGCTTGTGTTGTTACATGTGGCTTTTAAATAATTAATTGTTTCTTGAAGTGAAGCAGTAGTCTGACCTGGTCCCATTTTCATTGTTTCTTTTTTATTTTTTCCTCCATCACCATTTATCCCTCTGTACAGTCTTCCACCTCCACCCACCCCTCCTTCCCAATCACCCCACTGTTTCTTGCTTTTAATCTTAGATTTTTATTTTTTAACAGTTAGAACTGCCAATTATGGCTAAAGTTATTAAAAAACGAGAATGTACCTATTAGGATTATAACTAGAGAACAGTTGTCAGACTTAACCTGGAAGGATAAGATTGACAAACTCAAGTTTAAATTTAAACTTTGTGGCAGCCTCCTGGGGTGCCTTAGTGGGTAATTTTATGGTCGTAGTCTAGTTCTACTATCTTTGTGCATTTTACATGTTTGTGTAGAATATGATCATGGGTGTAGGATTAGTATACAGTACTAGTATATTGCTGGTGGAATGTATTGGTCATGAATTCTTTGAGTATTGACTCCGTCTTGTTTAATCCAGCTGTGTGGTTCCTTGTCTCACAGGTATTTCATGCACGGGGTTTGTAAGGAAGGAGATAACTGTCGCTACTCGCATGACCTCTCTGACAGTCCATATGGTGTGCTGTGCAAGTATTTTCAGCGAGGGTACTGTATTTACGGAGACCGCTGCAGGTAAGAATTAGTTCACTCATCAGTTGTATTCAGTGGAGGATTTGGAAAAATTAAAAAAGTACATAATCCCAATAGCTTTATAATTTCTAGGGTTAAAATAATGCTTTGAAAAGGGCTTCTTAGGAATGTTAGTGTAGTGACAGAAATCTCTCACTTGGAAGGAATATTAATACATTTTTAAAAATGAATTTGTAACACAATTCTAAGTTTAATTAATGCCCAAGGAGCAGCTTCTGCAAACCTAGAGATAGGGAGTGGTGAAGGTATGTTTGTGTATGACATTTCCTTTTTAAACCAAGAAGGAGATGCATATTGGACCAAGCGGGACTGCTTTCAATTCTCTATGGTGAGAACTGGTTTTAGTCTCACGGGCATTGGAAAAGTGTATTAGGTTGCTAGTTACGAGGGTTTGTCATTCCAACCAAACTTCCCTAAACCTGTCCCCAAGAATTCCTTAACCCAGCTCCCAAGAATAATTATAAGCTAAGATTTAGGGAAAGTGCTTCAAGAATATCTCTAATATCTAATTCAGAATGTTAGGGAACCAAGGGATTAAGTAATTTCTGTTGTTTGTTGGATTGGTACCATAATCCTGTTAAGTTGCAATTCAGTAATGGTGGGTTCTGCTTCAGAATTGGGTAGAGCTTTCTTTATATTCCCATTTCAGAAAATACCTCGGTATATGAATGTTATTTATTGACTAGGGGCCCGGTGCACAAAAATTTGTGCACTCGGTGAGGGGAGGAGGGAGTCCCTCATCCTGGCCTGTGCCCTCTCACAGTCTGGGACCCCTGGGGGGGGATGTCCACCTGCTGGCATGCATGGCCAGTCTGGGTGAGGGGCTGAGGGCTGTTTTCAGGATGGCCACAGTCCCCTCAGGGTTCGTGCACTGAGGGGTGGGATGGCTGGTGAGTGCAGGCGTGGACGTTTCCAGCTGGGTGGCCTACCATCGCACATACCTGGTGGGCCTCCACCACTGAGGGGACACACCTGGTGCAGAGCTGGGTGGCAGGCCAGGGGGTGGACGCTGGTACATGGTCCCTTGGGGGGGCCATGCTGCTGAGCGGACACACGGGGGTGGAGCCAGGCCCATGCTCACACACGCCCCATGGAGGCCCCCAGGGTGGAGCCAGGTGGCTGGACCTGTGGCAGAGGCTCTGCGCGGGGGCAGAGGATGCTGGGGCATGAACCCGAGGGGGTACCCACTTCAAGCCCCCGCCACTGAGCCTCTGAGGTTGCGTGGGCCCAATTGCTCTATTCCCAGGCCTCGCAGGGCCGGGCTGGGCTGCCAGCTCCCGGCCTTGTGGCTACTCACCGCTGTCTGGAACCACCGTGGGCACAATTGCTCTATTGCCAGCCCCAGCCAAGGGCTGGGCCGCCTCTCACCCAAGGCCGCCCAAAACCAACCACTGGCGCAATCTCTCTATTCCCAGTCCCAGGCTGCAGGGCCGGGGCCTGGGCAGCCAGCTCCCGGACCTGCTGCCAACCACCACTGCCCTGAATCGACTTCCAGGGCACACACAGGAGGAGGCTAGGCCTCCACCTGTGCGTGGGCCAGCGCGATCTCTCTATTCCCAGCCCCATCTCTCTATTGCCAGCCCTGGCCGCAGAACCAGGGGCCTGGGAGGCCGCCCGGCCCTGCAGCCCCCGCCACTGTCTGGAACCGACCGCCAGAGCACGCAAGGGCAGAGGCCAGGCCTCCGCCCTTGCGTGCTCTGGCGTGATTGCTCCATTGCCAGCCCCGGCCACAGAACCAGGGGCCTGGGAGGCCGCCCGGCCCTGTAGCCGCCGCCACTGTCCGGACCGCCAGAGCCCGGACCGCCAGAGCACGCAAGGGCTCCATTGCCAGCCCGGGCCTCCGCCATCTTGGCTGGGCTAATTTGCATACCATTGTTCTGATTGGCTGTTGGGCGTCCCGAAGAAACAGTTAATTTTACTATTTCGCTTTTATTAGTTTAGATGCTACATAAATTATCCCAGAATTTAGCAGATTAAAAACAATATCAGTTTCTGGGGGTCTGGAATGAAGGTGGCTTCCCTGGGTGGTTCTAGCCCAGACTCAAATTTGGGGCAGAGCTGTCTTAATCTGAAGTCTTGGGACTGGAGGATCACCTTTCAGATGACTGCCAGCGGGAGACTAGTTCTCACCACAGGAACCTTTTCTTAGGCTCCTGTGGTACCCTCCCTGGGCTTGGCAGTGGCTGACTTTCCCAGAGCAGTGGTGCAAGAGAGTGCCAGGACACAGCCACATGGCTTTATGACCTCGTCTCAGAAGCCCTCACTGTTACTTCCACTGTGTTCTGTTTATTACATGCAAGTCACTAAGTCCAGCCCATGTTCAAGAGGAGGTTGGGCTCCACTTTTTGAAGGGAGGAGTATGGTAAGACCGACTGGCAATGTCATAGTTAATTTGAGTGTGCCTATTAGATAAGAATTGTCTCAACTGTTGGGTTCAAATGCTTGGAGTTCAAAAGACTAAGTCATTATTGATGTGTGAGACATCAATGTTAGCTTATCACATATGTTTTATTAGGAAATCTAGCAAGAATAGAGGGGGGAAAAAGTTCTTTTCATGTGACTGTAGGAGCTTAGAAGTACTACTCCTGATGTCTGACAGTAGCAGTCACTAATTTTTTCCTTGCAATATTACAATGAAAGAAAAGGGAAAAGTGCCACAGAGATTATACTTTCCTCAGAAAATCCCAGTATATCCTGAAGTTTTCTTTATAGTAAGGCTACAACTCCCTCTTTGGGGAATGATGCTGATTTGAACTGGATGTAGAGCACTTATGATAAAGGAAAGGAGTTAGGGAAACCTATGTGCTGGGATTCTGCCTGAAGGGGAGTTGGGTGATATCCTTGGGACAGGCTGATGGGGGTGATTATTACAAGCTGGATTATAGAGAGGCAAGAAGGGAATCCTAGGGGGGTCTGGTTCCATGACTGCTTGTTTTTTGTTTAAGTTATGCTTAGGGACTTCAATCTACTTTTCACTTTTACTCTCTAGGAATCTTTATACAGCTTCACCAATATCCAGGGATTTAAAATAAGTTAGCTCCTCATCCAGAGGATAGTTTATAGTGAGAGATAGTACCCTAGTTCCCGCAGCTCAGAAGTGGTGCCACATCAGTGTTTCATAGTGGCAGTGCTGTTATCTAGTGAGGCCAGGTCATCATTGCCCAGGCCTGTTGTGTATGTTGTAGTGCAGCTGGCATCCTTCGTCCCCACTAACTAAATCCATTAAAACTCCTAGTCATTGTTCCTGGACACACCCCTGGAGAAAGAGGCAGTATTGCCTTGGTTGACAACTGCTTTGGAGGGGTTTTGCCCTCTGGACCTATTAAATCTCATACATTAGAATCTTTACAGGCAGACATCAGACTGGAGTGATTGGGAATAGCGAGTTGCAAGCCAACCTAGAGAAAAGTCTGTCTTGCTTAGAGCTAGGGGAGACATTGATAAAATGTCCTCAGTTAGAAATTGATTGTATGTATCAGAGTTCTCTTTGCAGTATATTTATCTCAAATTTTTAGTCTGGTTCTTTTTTCCTGTTTAGTCTGTTCTTAAAACATATTCTTCTCTATACCCATAGAAAATTGTAGAATATTTGAAAGCAAGAAAATTTATGAACAGATGTGAACTATCTAGGAAATATTTTGTGCTTTGAAAAACTTACCATACTTTGTTGATTTGTTGATAAATTTGCCTTAAAACCAAAATGCACTTCTTTCAAAATTTATAAGATTTGCAATTTGATAATCTATTAAGTGTCTAATGACTTTTGAGTCACTTACCCTGAAATCCTTAAAATGAATATGGCAAAGGAGAAAGACCTAAAATGGTGTCATCTGTTTTTTGGACCCTTTATGCATTTAAAATATATATATATTGATCCCAGAGAAGAAGTGAGAGAGAGAGATGGAAACATTGGTGATGAGAGAATCATTGATCGGCTGCCTCCTGCACGCCCCTTACTGGGGATCAAGCCTGCAACCTGGGCAATGCCCTGACCAGGAATCGAACTATGGCCTTGTTCATAGGTTGATGCTCAATCACTGAGTAAAACTGGTTGGGCTATGCATCTTTTTTTTTTTTTTTTTCTTTTAATATATTTTATTGATTTTTTTTTTTTTTACAGAGAGGAAGAGAGGGATAGAGAGAAACATTGATCAGCTGCCTCTTACACACTCCCCACTGGGGATGTGCCCACAACCAAGGCACATGGAATCGAACCTGGGATCCCTCAGTCCGCAGGCCGGCGCTTTATCCACTGAGCCAAATCAGTCAGGGCTATGCATATTTTTTTATTAAAATTTTTAAATTGCTTTTAGAGAGAGAAGCTGATTTGATGTTTTATGTATTTATGCCTTTATTGGTAGATTCTTGTATGTGTCCTGACTAGAGATTGAACCCACAACCTTGGTGTATCAGGATGGCACTCTAACCCTCTAACCAACTGAGTTAACCTGGCAGGGCTATTTCTGTGTCTTAACATTTAATTCCCAAAGCCCTGAAGCCTTTCTCTCTGGAGGGGGCATTTTATTTATTTATTTATTTATTTATTTATTTATTTATTTGTACTTGGACATTTTAATGAACTTCCCTCCATGTAGCTTCAAGCTACCAGGACGCAGGCCCCACCAACACTCTTAATCTTCTCCTTGGCTCTTCTGCTGAAGAACTTGGCCTTCACAATGACAGGCTGCTTGGGGAGCTTTCCCTTCCCCAGCACTTTGTAGTAGCCCGATCGCACCACATCAATGATAGGAGCAACTCCAGCCTTGCTTTTGGCAGCATTTAGCCGTGTCTGCTCACTGACCGGGGTCCACAGTTTATCAAGGTTCACAGTTGGGCAGAAGCTCTGGTTCCTCTTCAAGTGGTAATGCCTCATACCCACCTTCCCAAAGTAACCTGGGTGATATTTGTCCAAGTTGATCCTGTGGTGGTGCAGGCCGCCGGCATTCCCGCGGCCCCCCGGGTGCTTCCGATGCTTGCCGATGCGGCCGTGGCCGTGGCTCACGTGGCCCCGAAGTTTCCGCGTCTTCCTCAGTCTGGATGGCATGTCGGTGGCCGAGTTGCAAGAGCTGGAGGGGGCATTTTAAATGAAAGTCTGTCTTCTTTAAGAAGCCCGGGTCCTCTTCTAACTTGAAGGCTGTGAAAATGTTTTTCTGCTATCCCCTTTCAAGTCAGGGAATTACTTAATCTGAAAAGTGAGTATTTGGGGCTAGATTTCTAATGTTTCCTGTGGTTTTAAAACTAAACCAGAGCAATGCTTCTGATAATGAAAATGTGCTATGTATAGCTCTGGAACACTTGAAAAAGTGGCTACTGCATGGGCTAAGGAACTGAGTTCTAAATTTCATTTAAGAATAAGTAGCTAGTAACTGGTTTGGCTCAGCGGATAGAGCACTGGCCTGCGGAATGAAAGGATCCCAGGTTCTATTCTGGTCACGGGCATGTACTTTGGTTGCAGGCACATCCCCAGTAGTGGGTGGGCAGGAGGCAGCTGATCAATGTTTCTGTCTCATCGATGTTTCTAACTCTCTATCACTCTCCTTTCCTCTGTGTAAAAAAAATCAATAAAATGTATTTTTAAAAAAGGCTAAGTAGCTAGTTCTGGCCCGTTTGGCTCAATGGATAGAGCATCGGCCTGCAGATCAAAGGGTTGTGGGTTCAATTCCGGTTAAGGCCATGGACCTTGGTTGCAGGTTCTTCCCTGGCTGAGGCCCTGGTTGGGACACATGCAAGATGCAACCATCAATGTGTTTCTTTCACATTGATGTCTCTCCCTCTCTCTTCCACTCTCTCTAAAAATCAATGGGAAAATATCCTCAGGTGAGGATTACCCCTCAAAAAAAAAAAAATAAAAATAAATAGTAAAAAAAAAAAAAAAAAGGAGGAGGAATAAGTAGCTAGATTCGGCCAATAGTTGCCATTTTGTGAAACGCGGGTTACTATTTCCATGAGACCTAGCATGCCGCTTACTTGACCATTTCATCATCTACACCACCTCTGAAATGATGAAAGAGTACTTCCTTCACGATTTTTTGAGGAGGCAGTAAGATGATAAAAGTGTGTTCATGATAGCTCCTTCCTCTCAGCGCTCAGTTTGCATGATTCCCGGCTATGGAATAAAATGCATTGGCTTTTGTAGCTGATAACAGGAAACTCAAAATGATTTGTACTACAAAGCAAAGTAGGAATATGAAGGTTTAAGATAATATGATAAAAACAACCCAGCAGTTGTTTGCTATAAGCTGAAGGATAGTCTTTAGTTAGGTTTTGTTTACTTTTTAAGTGTAAACACATGACCATGGTTAGTATTGCCAGTTAAGTAACTGAAGAACTGCTAGATACATACTGTAAGTTCTAACAGTTTGGATTTTTGTAGTGGGAACATTTCACTTTATTTTTTGGTAAAATGTTTTCCATATTTCTACTTGTTGAATTTGAGTGTCAGCCTTGCTTTGATGAATCAGTCCGTTTTGGTCACACACACAGTCCAACGTTTTCTGTTCTTGGCTGTGACCTTGTTCTGCAAATGAGGTCCCTGGGCCAGCAGTGTGAGCCTCACGTGGGTGCAGAACAGGTGTGTGCCTTTGAACAATTTCCCAGATGATTCATGTGCACAGCAGTTTACAAAGAACCCAAGGATGGGATCAGAGAATAGATAGCCGATCATCTAGAGGGTTCTGCTTTGACTGCGACTATTGACTTTTATTTATTTATTTATTTTAGATACGAACATAGCAAACCATTGAAACAGGAAGAAGCAACTGCTACAGATCTAACTGCAAAACCAACCCTTGCTGCTTCCTCAAGTCTCTCACCAGTAGTTGGACCAATTGTTGAAATGAATACGGGCGAGGCTGAGTCAAATTCAAACTTTGCAACTGTAGGAGCAGGTTCAGAAGACTGGGTGAATGCCATTGAGTTTGTTCCTGGGCAGCCCTACTGTGGCCGTAGTGAGTATTTTGAAGAATAAAAACAAGTCAGAGGGCTAGGTAGTAGTGCATCAATTAACTGAGTTTTCACAACCTTCTGGTTGCCAGTCTTCAATGCAGCCTAATTATAATAGTCTAACTCAGTTACCTGCAGGTGACAGGTGGAGTGAAAGAAACTCCATGAGTCCCAATAGTATTGAATTTAGAATGTTGAAAAACTGAAGCCTCCCTTTATCAGTACAGTTGCACAAGAGATACCTAAAGAGCTCCCCACCCCCCTTTTATACCAGCCTAATCGCGGAAATGCCAGCATTAGGGAAAAAAACTAGTTCAGTAAACTGTTCTGGAGTTCAATGAAAGTTCTTTTCAGTTAGGCTCTCAGTTTATCTGCCTGATCCATGTTGGACCTTTCCCACTCTCCTAAACATTGCAGCTGCCCCTTCTTGCACTGAAGCACCCCTGCAGGGCTCAGTGACTGAGGAAGAGCCAGAGAAGGAGCCAGCAGCCGTGGACACGAAGAAGCAGCTCTGCCCCTACGCAGCGGTGGGAGAGTGCCGCTACGGGGAGAACTGCGTGTATCTCCACGGAGACTCCTGTGACATGTGTGGGCTGCAGGTCCTACACCCAGTGGACGCAGCCCAGAGATCACAGCATATAAAAGTAAGTTTTTAGGATGACATAATGTTAATAGGTGTGGGGACTATATTTTTCTTTTCACAGCATTGCCCGTTTGTTTGGTTCGTTTGTTTGGTTCGTTTTAGAAATAAGGTCCTCACACTAAGATTTTTTTCTCTAGAGAGAAAGGCAAGGGAGAGATAATAGGAACCATTGATGTGAAAGGGAACATCAGGCTGCCTCTTGCATCCCCTCTCCCAGTCCCCCCCTCCCCCCCCAACTGGGGATGGAGATGGCAACCTGGGTATCAAACTGGTGACCTCTCTGTGCATAGAATGATAGTCCATACAACTGAGCCACGCTGGCCAGGGCTAATCGTGCACTTTATTTTTTTTAAATATATTTTTATTGATTTCAGAGAGGAAGGGAGAGAGAAGAGAGAATCATTGATTGGCTGCCTCTCGCACACCCCAAACTTGGGACTGAGCCCACAACCCAGGCATGTGCCCTTGACTGGAATCGAACCTGGGACCCTTCAGTCCACAGTCTGTGGCTCTACCCACTGAGCCAAACCAGTCAGGCTAATCGTGCACTTTAAATGAGTGAATTACTTGGTATGTGAATTACATCTCAGTAAAGCTGTTTTTTGTTTTTTTGTTTTTAATGGGCAAATTATGTGTCTGGCAGATGACAAATTAGGGCCTTAATCCCAGTTGCATTTTCCATCTGGAAATGAGAAAGTCAACAAACTTAGCATGCAAACGGCCTTTAATGAAGATAACAGGGGTTGACCTGTAGGATTGAGAAAATTGTATAATTTTTCAGTTCCTGAAGTTAAGTCCTGATTGTGTGACTTTCGTGGTAATGTCAAGACCTAATGTCAGTGTACCTGTACTCCTGAACGAACAAAGCTGCTGTCAGGTTGGGAACACTAACTCTTCTCTGAACATGAGTCATTAATTGTCAGGTGAAGTCTTGCATTGTCCAGTGACTTGATTACATTTCTCTCTCCACTTTTTCCAGTCTTGCATTGAGGCCCATGAGAAGGACATGGAGCTCTCGTTTGCTGTCCAGCGCAGTAAGGACAAAGTGTGTGGGATCTGCATGGAGGTGGTCTACGAGAAAGCCAACCCTAGTGAGCGCCGCTTCGGGATCCTCTCCAACTGCAACCACACCTACTGTCTCAAGTGTATTCGCAAGTGGAGGAGTGCTAAGCAATTTGAGAGCAAGATCATAAAGTGAGACACCTCCCCAATCTTCGTTTGTGCTTTCTGTTTTGGGGAAGAATTTAGTGTCTTGTGCCAACTTTCAAGCAGATGGACCGCATTTAAATGCATGCATTTTTTTGAAATGGGGGTATTCTTTGAATTGGGGTTTCTTGTTTGTATTTCAGCTAGCTTCTAGATTAGTTGGTATATCTACTTTTATTTGAATGAGGAAACCCTATGTAACAGTAAGTAGAAGCTTTTTCTGAGGAGATTGTTTAACGGATTAGCCCCTGTAGGTTCAGTAAACAAGCTTACCTAGCTCTGAATGTATGTTTCCTGACGTTTTACATTTGCCACTTTCCTATTTCATCCATGAAGCTAGCCAATAATCCACCGTCCTTTAAAGATTGTTCTCATAACTGAACAAAAACAACATAACTTAAACAGAGCAAAGTTACAAGAAATAAATTTATTTAAACGAAAGAAAAAGGAGTCTGTGTGAAATGTCTTCTTTTGTTGCTTATTTTAACCTCAGTTCTATTTTTTTTTTTTTTTTTTAAATGAACTGGCTAGCCAGTAAGCTGAATTTCTAAAGGAGCTTGTTTTGCCTCAAAAGAAATGGTCAATTGTGTGACAATGTTGGGAACCTTTTCAGGAGATGCCCACTGACTTGGAGTTTAAGTCTTTGAATCTGGAGGTGACGCACCAGGGTGTGTCCTTGAAGAGTGGGCCTGTAAAGGGGAATTTGCATTGCAGCCTGTTCATTGTTTCCCAGGTCCTGCCCAGAATGCCGAATCACATCTAACTTTGTCATTCCAAGTGAGTACTGGGTGGAGGAGAAAGAAGAGAAGCAGAAACTCATTCAGAAATACAAGGAGGCAATGAGGTATGAGCACTGCAGCCTTTTCTTCAGCCAAGATCCCAGCGGAGCTTGGGTTCACTTTGAAAAGAACAGGCTGCGTTATATACTCCTACCTCCTTCCTACCCTTCCTTTTACTTCCCAGGACAGTTTATTTCGTCATCCCCGATAACACCCATTACATGTCTTGCCATAGCACAGTCCTTGGGGTGTGTGCCAAGGGACCATATTATAGTGAAGTCTGTGCTTCTGGTAAATAAAGCCTCGTGACTGGGGCCCCATCTTTCTCAATCCACGTTATACTTGTCCTCTATTCTTGGGGCAGTGGGGGGCTTTCTACAAGGTTTTCTCTTTGCTGGGTCTGCCATGGTAGAGCTGTTAAATTCTAGTTAGACTTAGACAGAGTATGTTTCTAGCTAGTGTTTCATGTATTCGCACACACACCTTTAAGAGCACACCTTGGGGAGGGCTGTAAACTGACATACCGGTTCTATCCTGAACTGTTTAGAGAAATCCTGGATGCTAGTTGCATACAGACCTGAAATCCACTGTGAATAAGGGTTGCGATATTTTCCTTTCCAGCAACAAGGCGTGCAGGTATTTTGATGAAGGACGTGGGAGCTGCCCATTTGGAGGGAACTGTTTTTACAAGCATGCGTACCCCGATGGCCGTAGAGAGGAGCCACAGAGACAGAAAGTGGGAACATCAAGCAGATACCGGGTAATTCTCACTTTTCTTAAAGAAGGGAAAATCCCACCATCTCACTTGAGTCCAGCACAGATTGGGGTAAGGGAAGGAGAAAGTTAACACTCAGGTCTGGGAGCGAAACTAGAGTATTAAAACAGGAGACCAACCTCAGGAAACTGGGAGGGGCATGAGAGGAAGAGCTAGAATGCTTAAAACTCTAGCCTAAACCTGTGCATCATGTAACCAGAGGGGAGGAATTGTAAAATGGAACCCTAAATGAGAAGTCGGGTTCGCCATGCCCTCTGGTTATGCTGGACGTTTGGCCTTAGAAAGGAGAGAATAGAAGATACCACTCGACAGTGCCACCCCTATCATGGCCTTGTTTCTTACAGGCCCAACGAAGGAACCACTTCTGGGAGCTCATTGAGGAAAGAGAGAACAGCAACCCCTTTGACGATGAAGAAGAGGTTGTCACCTTTGAGCTGGGCGAGATGTTGCTTATGCTTTTGGCTGCAGGTGGGGACGACGAGCTGACAGACTCTGAAGACGAGTGGGACTTGTTTCACGATGAGCTGGAAGACTTTTATGACTTGGACCTATAGCAGCTTTGCGTGGCGTGTGAACTGGTCTGCTGAGCCCAGACAGTGGCTGTCCCCTGTGGTGGTGTGGCAGTGCCCATGTCTCCTAGGCAGGCCTAGCAACTCCAGGTGCTGTCGTAATACTTCGTACCCAGGGCCTGTCTTCTTACTCCCTCACCTTTCCCCAAGGAGTATGTTGTTTCCTCTGGTTAAAAAGTTACAAAAATAAACCTTAAAGTTAGTTTTTTGTAACACGAACTTAACTGTCAGACAGTTAGTGTAGGTTTGTTGCGTCATCTGTTTTCAACCAGATTCACACAGTTGGAGGGTGTTCATGGACGTACTGCACTCATTCTAAGGAGCCTGGTTCAAAAGCCACAGCCTTGGCCCTGCTCGGGGTTCCAAGAAGAGGTGATGGGTGATGGATCTGAACTGTGGCAAGTAGCCTGTGCTACAGACCTAGAGGCGGATACTTGAGGTTTCTGCTGAAATCTGCACATCTGTGTTTTTATATGTTCCCTACCCCACAATCCCTACCCCGTGCACTTGTTCTGTGGTTTTGGTCTCTTGATAATTGCACACAAGTAATGACTACTGGATAACCATAACCAGGTGCGAATGTGTGGAGATTTTTACTGTTTAGTATGACAGGAAGATCCTAAAAGAATGATTTACTGGCATAAAAGGAATGCAGAATTGAGGTTGACTCCTAAGAGCTGGTAGACTTGGCATGTGTGAGTGCGAGTGTGTGGTAAGCCTCGCATCCCTGCCTAGATGCAGTGTTCTTAGCCTTAGTGGAAAACCTTGGCTTAGTGGTTCAGCCTCGTGTGGTAACTAGATCTTACAGGACAAAGCAGTATGTTGGTAGCTGTTACTAGAGCAATACTAGCTTTGTCTATATGAATAAATGGGCTTAGCCATAGAGGGTAAAACTATCTGGTTATCCCATATCTTAACACAAAATGGGGTTGTGAATACACAGTTGTATTTAATGCTTGATGATCTCTTACCCTCTCCAGTTCAGGCACCTTTTGGCAAACCTTTGTCCTCGCTTGAGGGGTTTTGTTGTGAGGTTTTTGTGTTTTTGTGGGTATGTGCCTCATTCCATCCCTGTATTTTGCAGGTAGACAGATGTGATTCAAAACTGTGTTCTAAGGTGTTTCTTGTAGTGGAGTCATTGGTTTGCAGTAATAAGTTATGCTTTCCCACTCAAGGGGGGTGGGGTTGGGCTGGTAATTCACAAGACAAGCTAAATTGTTAGAATTCCTTGATTGAAAAATTTAGCTTGAATTTTGTTGCTGTTTCCTGAAAATAACTTGGAGATGCTCCTGAGTTGTCCCATCGACTGCTTTTGATTCCTTGAATCCCACCCATTCTTTCACTTTAAGAAAAACAAGTCATTGTTACAGAGGTCTCTGTATTTTACAGCTGCCCTTTTGTAAGAAGCACTTTCCCAAATAAAACAATAAAAAACCCTAAGTTGTCTTTCTGTCTTGTGTAATGAGCTATTTGAAATACTGTTTCTTTCACTGATTCTTTGATTAGTTCGTCAGTGAGTCAACTTTCTGTTTATACAGTGACACCTTTCCTAAGACATCTAGCCCACTGAGAAATGTGTGAGAAGGAAACCTTGCCAACAGGATCATCAAACTAGTCTGTATTTTAGCTATTAGGCCACCACAGGTGCTGCCATACATATGCTTGTATTTGAACCTGCCTCATACCTACAAATAACAGGTAGGTCCCGTACCCTGCCTAATTCTATTATGGAATTTTATTAATAAAATTAGGGGCCCGGTGCGTGAAATTCGTGCACTGGGGGGGGGGGGGGGAGTGTCCCTCAGCCCAGCCTGCTCCCCCCTCACATACTGGGAGCCCTCAGGGGATGTCCTACCGAGGGCTTAGGCCCACTCCCTGCTCTCCTTGGGGAGTGGGCCTAAGCCACAATCTGGCCTCCCTTTGTGGGAGGCGACCAGGCTAATCAGAGGAAGGTGCCAGCCCCATCATCCCACTGCTGCAGCCACTGCCAGTCACCGCAGCCACCAAGGTGTTTTCATCAATATGGACTCCAGTCCCTTCACCATGAAAAAAACGACAACTTTCTTTAGGCATTTTTAAGATGTGTCTTTAATAAGATAAGACATTTCTTTATTATTTTTTTTTTTATCCTCACCTGAGGATATGTTTCCATTGATTTTTTTAGAGAATGTGGAAGAGAAGGGAAAAACAAACATCAAAGTGAGAGGAACACTTTGATTGGTTGCCTCCTGCATGAGCCCTGACCTGGGCCCTGGCCAGAGGAGCCTGCAACCCAGGTACATGCCCTTGGTCAAAATTGAACCCAGACCCTGCAGTTGGTAGGCCTAGGCATTGTCCACTGAGCCAAACCGGCTAGGGCAGGATATGATATTAGCCCTCCAGCAACAGACCATTTTTTTCCTTTGCCAGGAGTGTGGTGGAAAAACCCTAGATCCCCTTTGTGGATTGTTATTACCCAATTTACTAAGAATATTACCAGTGGCATACAGGGAGCCTAGCTAATGAGCAGTCAGAAAAGGTGTGAACTCTAGTTCACACCGATCTCTGGCTTAGCCCCAACCTAGACCTGACACCTCAGTTAGAGGCATCACCACCCTCCTATATCCTGATTGGCCCCCACCCAGGCCTGGCACCTCTGGCCCAGGCGGCAGGCCTGGACAGGGGACACCCATCTCCCTCCTATCACAGTCTCCAGACCCCTCCCATTGCCCAGGCCTAATGCCTCTGGCTGAGGCCCTTCCTACACTGTTTCTGGCCCACATGGGGTCTACCTCGGAGTAGCCTGGGTGCGGATGATGTTCCTGGGATCCAGGCCACTGGGCGCCTATGTATGCAAATTAACCGCCATCTTTGCTGGGTTAATTTGCATGCTCATCTGATTGGCTGGTGAGTGTAGCAGAGTGACACCAATTTGCATGTTTTTTTTATTAGCTTTTAGTAGATACCTTTTTGGCATTTCTAGTTTTGATGTCTGTTTTGGAATTTATGCTATTGAAAATGTTTTCACATCTAGTAGTTGTGTATATTGGCTTATTGTAGCCATAGTAACACCTGTGGATCCCCTAAGTAGCCTTTGTGCACTCGCAGGCCAGCTGCTCCCACCTAGGAATGCCAGAAGTCTACCCTAAGATGCTGCTGCCAGGCTGGGAACCACGTGCCTGAGGCATGAGTGGGGAAGAGACTCCTCAGGAGCCACCCTGTGAGCATATGAGTCTGGAGAGAAGGATATAGGCATGATGAGAGCTTCTGGCCTTTTCATAGGTTTATGTTTGAAGCAGCTCCTTTGTGTCATAGAAAAGGCAGTGGAAGCTCATGTTTTAGCAAATTCATAATGGGTGCTGTTCTCCCGTCACTGTGACTTCAGTGTGGTTGCCAATTGCAAAAAGGGTTGGGGGACCAACAGTGAGGGATGGAACTTAATAATCTCAACCTCTTTCCTGCCACCACAAGATAATTAATGCTTACCCCTGTGAGTAACTCCTGTGGACACATTCTTATTTAGAAGGTTGGAGGAAAAGGTGAATGAAGCAAAACCTTGAAGATTTGGGTGAGGAAGGTATTGATGCCAGAAAGGGGACCTGGCCCTTGGAAGGTCTGCCTAGAGCCAGCTGGCAATGTGTGGGTTCTTGACTTTGTGCAAGAAATTTTTCACAGCCTAAGTCCAGATGACGAATGAGGGGACATTTAAAAGCTGGGGACATAAAACAAGGAAGGGCTTAGCACAGAAGAAGCAACAGGAGAACCGAGGCTGGGCTGCCCTAGCTCTCTGGGAAGTCAGAGAAAAGGGGGCCTTGAGATCAGATTCAGGAGTTTGCCTGGGACAAGCTGCAGCTGCCCATGGCTCCCCTAGTTGCAAGCCTCGAAGGGTCTAGGATTTAGGAGATGTATGCCTTTGGAGGAAGTAGGATGGGGAATGGTGGGTGCTGCTCCCCAGAAGGAGAGCATGTGCTGGGTCCTTTGTCCTGAGGCTTTGGGGGCTTTCTCTTTCCCTGGCTGGAACCATAGCGGGAGGGCTCAAGCGAGGCTTTCAGCAGAATAATCAGTTTTCTGGGTGTGATCCTCCTGGCCCAGGATCTTCACTGATTGGTCAGTGTCAGGGCAGGAGGTCCTCAGACATTGACCTGGTCCTGGTGTTGCTCACCTGGTTTTGCTGCTTTTCTGGGTCTGGAGCTGAAATACAACTGAAGCCTAGATAGTATTTCTAGGGAGATGACCCATGTCTGCTGTAAATTGCTGTCAGTTTGTCCCTCTCTGTCTCAGTTTCCCTATTCCCCCTGTCCTGGCTCACTGGCCTATCTCAGTCTGGTGCTGGTAAAGGTGTCTGTATCATTGCTTAGTGCCGTTCCCCGGATTGGATTTCCAAGTCTGCTTTCGGAGGGCACCATGTAGTTGCAGAGCCCATTGAACTTCCTTAGGCTGGTGGGATGTGAACAGAATTGCTGCAAACTTTAAGAGCCAGCTCATGACTTCCCTCACTCTCCCATTTCCCTGTCAATCAACCATTTCTGAAAAGGTGGCCTGGGTGCAGTGGGGTGAGGGATAGAGCAGGACACTCAGCTGACCGGAGCAACATAGGACCTGACCATGAAATAAACTTTGGGGTGAAAGGCCACCAAGATTTGGAATCTTTGTTGTCACAACCTAACGGCCTATCCCATGTTGAAACCATCTGTTGAAAGACCTTATTTTATAAAGAAATCTAAGTAATATTTGAAATACTCATTTTAATGTTTTTAGGTGCCTCTCAGATAAGTAAAAAGTAAATTGCAAGGTGTTTGAGTGAATCATTAAACAAACTGGTTTGAAATGACTCCATGGTATATAGATGTTAGTAGGAAAAACATTACAAATTATTTCCTTTTTGGCCTACTCTTAGGTATTAATTATTACTACTGAAAATTTATATGTATATGTATATATATATATATATATACATATATACATATATCTAATATAATAAAGGGGTAATATGCAAATTGACCGTTACCCAAGACACCTAAGCCATGCCTCCCAGCCAATCAGAGCGGCTGTATGCAAATTAACCCAGCCAAGATGGAAGCTGGCAGGGCGGCTCTGCACTGGGAGCCTCCAAGGCCGACATAGCTGTGCCAGGTGTGTCAGCTCAGTGGGGGAGGGTCCGGCCTGGGGCCTCCTCAGGGCATCCAGGAGCGCCTGTCCCGGGTCCACTGCCTGGCTCCACCCCCCGGGGGCCTCCACCAGGCGTGTGGGAGAACGGATCCTCCACGGGGCTTGCAGGAGCAGCCATCCTGGGTCTGCTGCCTGGCTTTGCCCCCGGGGACGTCCAGGAGTGCCTGTCCTGGGTCTGCTACCTGGCTCTGCCCCAGGGGCCTCCACAGGGCATGCGGAAGCGTCTGCTGCACAGTGTGGAGAACCTGAAGCCAGTCTGCTGCCCGGCTCCACCCCGGTGTGTTTGCTCAGCAGCAGGGCCCCACCGAGGGATCCTGCACCAACGTCTGCCCCTGGCTCGCCACCCAGCTCTGTGCCAGGTGTGTCCCCTCAGCGGTGGGGGCCCATCAGGCGTGTGCGATCGTGGGCCCTCTGGTGGGACACGTCCAGGCCTACACTCACCAGCCCTCCCCCCCCCCAGTGCACAAACTCTGAAGGGGCTGTGGGCAGCCTGAAAATGGCCCCCAGCCCCTCACCCAGACTGGCCAGGCATGCCAGCGGGTGGACATCTCCCCCGAGGTGTCCCAGACTGCAAGAGGGCACAGGCCGGGCTGAGGGACCCCCACCCCTCGAGTGCACAAATTTTTGTGCACCAGGCCCCTAGTATACACACACACACATACACACACAAACACACACTAGAGGCCCAGAGCACAAAAATTTGTGCACTCGAGGGAGTCCCTCAGCCCGACGTGTGCCCTCTCGCAGTCTGGAAACCCTCAGGGGATGTCCACCTGCTGGCTTAGGCCTGCTCCCTGGGTGATCATCCCTCTGGCAGCCCAGGAGCCCTTGTGGGATGTCCACTTGCCAGTGGAGAGCAGGCCTAAGCTGCAGTCAGACATCCTTAGTGCTGCTGAGCAGGCAGGAGAGGTTCTCGCCACCACTGCTGTACTGGCAGCCATCAGCCTGGCTTGTGGCTGAGCAGAGCTCCCCCTGTGGGAGTGCACTGACCACCAGGGGCAGCTCCTGCATTGAGCGTCTGCCCCCTGGTGGTCAGTGTGTGTCATAGTGACCAGTCATTCCCAGTGGTTCTGCTGTTAGGGTCAATTTGCCTATTACCCTTTTTATTATATAGGATAGAGGCCTGGTGCATGAGTGGGGACTGGCTGGTTTGCCCTGAAGGGTGTCTTGAAGGGTGAGGGGTCCCACTGGGGTTCCTGGCCAGCCTGGGTGAGAGGCTGAGGTCTGTTTTCAGACTGACCATATCCCCTTCAGGGTAGGGGTCCCTGTTGGAGTGCCTGGCCAGCCTGGGTGAGGGGCTGAGGGCAGTTTGCAGGCTGGCCACAGCCCCCAGTGACCCAATGTTCCAGTGAGGCTGGCTGGAAGCAGGTATTTGGGGTTTATTTATCTTTTATAATTGAAACTTTGTTGCCTTGAGCGGAGGCTGCAGCTGGCTTAGGCAGGCAGCTTCCTCCATTGCCAGGGCAACAAAGCCTCCTATTTGCTCTAGCTCTGTGGCTGCCAGCTGCCATCTTGGTTGGGTTAATTTGCATATATCCACTCTTGACTGGTGGGCATGGCTTGGGATGTAGCAGAGTGACACAATTAGCATATTACTCTTTTATTAGATTAGATTTTTTAGAGGGAAACTTTGTGCTACAGTTAGGTTAGTAGCACTTATTTAAATTGTTGTAAATAAGGAAGCTAGAGGTTAAGTTTTTGATTTTTTTTGGTTAATCCTCATCCGAAGATATTTTTCCATTGATTTTTTAGAGAGTGGAAGGGAAAGGGAGAGACAGAGAGAAACATAGATGTGAGAAAGACACATCTGATTGGTTGCCTCCTGCATACACCCCAATCAGTGCCAGGGAACCTGCAACCGAGGTACGTGCCCTTGACCAGAATCAAACCCAGGACCTTTCAGTCCATGGGCCTATGCTTTATCCACTGAGCCAAACCAGCTAGAGGTTAGGTTTTTAAAAGCCCTCAAAATAAATCTCTTAGAGGCAGTGTGAGGGTTTCCAGGGTTTCAGCAGCAAAGGAATTTACCTCTAAGTGGGAAAAGAATTTTTAAAATATTTAAACAGTAAATCCTTTGTGATTTATATCTGAAGTGATTAACACAGTATTACTGTCTCCAAAGGTGGAAGCCTTTCCGCAGTGTCTAGGACTGATTTCATAAACATTTAAACAGCCTTACTTTTTAGATTTTGACAAGGTGCTTACTAGTATTTCTTTGTATTGCATGACAGGAGATCTCATGCTGATAACAGAAAATACTTGAGATCTTAGCAGGTCTCGCTGCTCCCTTGCAGTGCATAGAAGAGATATATACCATGCAGTACCTGATCAAATAAATATTTTTAGACTCAACTGATGCACTTAGTTTTCTTTTAATCAGAAGCTTATTCCCCTTAGTAAATACTTAGAAATTGACTTCCACAAGGCTGTATCAACTCCTGTCTTTGTTAACTGGAGAAATAATCTAAAATTTAAAACTGAATAGTAAGAAAAATTTGTTTAAAGGAAGACCCAATTCTGATGATAAATTTGCCCCCTCCCCCCCTTTTTTTATTTTTATTTTTGTTAATTCTCGATATTTTTCCATGGATTTTTTAGGGCGAGTGGAAGAGAGAGGGAAAGACAGACAGAAACAGTGATATGAGAGAAACAGAGAGTTAGAAACATCAGTGAGAGAGAAACATCGATCAGTTGCCTCCTGCACATCCCCTACTGGGAGTCGAGCCCACAACCCAGGCATGTGCCCTTGACTGTAATCGAACCTGGGACCCTTCAGTCCACAGGCTGATGCTCTATCCACTGAGCCACATCAGCCAGGGCTGCCCTTCAGCGTTTATGATGCTGAAATGTTTGTGTGAGAGCACATCTTGTAATGAGAATGTTTCTTTGTGTGCATCTGTGTGTGGAGGAGGATGAGGGGTTAATATCGTAGAACCCAAATCTGATCTGAGAGGGAGTGTAGCATAAGAGTAGGCCTGGGCCCTGGCCCTGGCTGATATAGTTTAGTGGTTAGTATCAGCCCTCACACCAAGGGGTCACAGGTTCGATTTCCAATTAAGGTCATACCTGGGATGCAGGTTCCATCCTGGCCCCATGCAGGGTGCATGCGGGAGGCAACCCATCGATGTATCTCTTACATTAATGTTTTACTCACCCTCCCTTCCACACCTTATAAAAAAAATCAATGGAAAAAAATATCGTCTGGTGAGGACTAACAACAACAACAAAAAATGGGCTCTGTATTAACTGGGGTTTTCCTCAATAATTCAAATTTTAAAAAAGTGAGCTCTGGAACCAAGTTGCTTGGGTTTGGATCCTGACTGTGCCACCTCCTAGTTGTGTGACTGACCTTAACCTCTCTGTATCATATATTTTTATTGATTTTAGAAGAAGGGAAAGGGTGAGAGAAATATCAGTACGCCAACTGGGGATCAAACCTACAACGTTGGCAAGTGCTTTGACCAGGAATCAAGCCAGGACCTTTTGGTGCACAGGATGATGCTCAACCAATGAATCACACTGGCCAGGATTCATATCTTCATTTTAAAATTAAGAATTAAAAATAGCTCCTACTTCAAAGATCGTTGACAAGATTCATTGAGTTAGTATAAATGAAGTGCTGGGCACTTACTATGGTCCAGTGCTGGGCATATACTAATTGCTATTTGTCTTTATTAATACCACTAGAGGCCCAGTACACAAAATTTATGCACTGGGGGGGTGGTCCCTCAGCCTGGCTTGTGCCCTCTCGCAGTCCGGGACCCCTCAAGGGATGTCCCTGGAGGATCAGGCCTAAGCCAGCACTCAGCCATACCTCTTGCAGTTCAGAACCCCTTGGGGGATATCTGCCTTCCTGCTTAAGCCTGATCCCCACCTAAGCTGGCAGGTGGACATCCCTCTCGCAGTTCAGGACCCTTGGCTCCTTACTACCTGCCTACTTGCTAGTCCTTACTGTTCTGCTTGCTGCTCCTTAGCACTGCCGCAGAGGCGGGAGAGGCTCCGGCTATTGCTGCTGTGCTTGCCAGTTGTGAGCCCGGCTTCTGGCTGAGTGGCACTCCCCCTGTGAGAACACATTAACCACCAGGAGGCAGCTCCTGTGTTGAGTGTGACTGGTTGCTCTGGTCATTTCATTGTAATGGTTGCTTAGGCTTTTATTATATAGATTATAGTAATACTAGAGGCATGGTGCATAGATTTGTGCACTGGTGGGGTCCCTCGGCCTGGCCTATGAGTATCGGGCTGAAACCCCGTAGCATGACATCCCCTAAGGGATCCCGGAGTGCAAGAGGGCACTCTGCAAAGTTGCTGTCACTCAGCAGCTCCTGCATTGAGCATCTGCCCCCTGGTGTCAGTGCATGTCATAACTACCGGTCACTTAGTCTTTTATATATCATATACAGATTCCTATTACTACTAGTAATAGAGTGGGGAAGAGTTCAGGAACAGTCTGTGAACAATGAAATATTAACAAAGATTTTTGCACACATGGAAATGTACTTGACACTGGCAAACAAAATGTGGAGACACTTAATCTTTTTATTCTTCAGAAATGTCTCTTTTGTAACTTAATTTCACATAACTTGTTACCAACGACACAGCTTTGGGAGTGTGAGAAAGATGCCAGAACTGAGCTAACACGTAGCTTTCTGAGGCCACAGCTACAGAGAGGAGGCTGCCTGAGCTGGTTCCCAGGCCAGGTAACCAGACTGCTCAGCTTTGGAAAAGCCTTGCCTCTTTGGAGCCGATCTTTGGGTGCCCGAATCCAGTGAAGCTTCTCCACATGGGGCCCTTTCTATGTCCTCGAGGGTTTCTGTCACAGCCCCATCATTTCAACAGAAGCCCAGGTGGTTAATCACAGGTTCCTGCTGTTCAGGCGACCCTGTTCTCACATGTCTAACCTGTTGGAACATTTCAATTCCAGATAATCCTGAGTGCATAACCCCAGAAATTAATGAGATTTTCAGAGTGTTAGTTGAGACTGATGTGCAGAGAAATGAAAGGAAATTGGTGTGAGCCGTTAATGGAATGTCCTGCTCAGTCTCCCTTCAAGCACTCAATAGCCACACGTGAAGGTAGGTCTCAGCGTATCGATTGTGCTGCTATCAACGAGAAATGCCAGTGGGCACTCACCTGGGCCTGGGGAGAGCTCCCAGAGACATTTCCCTTTTTGGAGCTCATGTGGCTGGACAGGCCTTTGTGGTTCTCACTGTGACTGTAAGAAGCAGCTCAGCAACAACCATCCGGGCAACTCTGAAAAACCACAGTGTGTTACAGGTACATGGTGTGCCCAGGGCCATACTGTGAGGTCAGTATTGGTTTGCTATTCATCTGTGAGCCAAATTAAGTAGTACTATTCAGAAACGCCTTCTGATCCAGCAGCCAATGTGCTGTTTTGGAAAGGAACTGTAGACGTCTCCCACATCAGCCCAAATACAATGAAGTGAAATCCAGTTCTGTCTCCATCACGTGGCTCCTGACCATTTGGCAAGAGGTATTTATGGTCTTTACATCAAAAGGCTTTGCTCCCCAAACTAAAACCCTGAGGTGTGACTGTGAGGAAGCAAATGTTAACAGCATTCTGGCTTATCACTGCAGGCTTTTTTCTCATCTGCCCATGACTGAGCTGTTTTAAACTGTTCTGGAGTGTTCCAAGCATCCTCATCTCTCTTTGATCTTTCCTCACTACTCTCTTCTTTAAGTGAGAAGCAAAAGTCAGTGGGAACATAGTTGAAGGGTTGGGGAGACAGAAAAAAAGAGATGAAAAAGAGCAAACCTTGTCCTCCTAACCCTGTGCCTTTAGGCCCAAGGCAAAATCAGAAGTGGCCTCAGAGTCAGCTGTTGTGGCCTCTGGTCTGAACCCAGGATTGAGAACTAGTGGCAAGTCTACATTTGGGTCTGAAATGCTACTCAGCAGACACTAGAAGACCCGCCGCCACCTTTGGTGTAGTGATGGCCTTTGGTGGGTGCTACTGGCCAGGTGAACACACTCAGCAAGTGCAGTGGGTCTTTTCACTTGGCACCTGGGCCATAAGGACTGGACTGGAGTCCAGGGGCAGGTGGTTCAGGGCGCCGTCCCCATACAGCTGCAGACTGTTGCGGGCAATCAGCTCTCTGGCCATGAGCACGAAGACTTCGTCTATGTTCTTGGACTCCTTAGCTGATGTCTCCAAAACAGCGAGGAGGCCGTATTTCTCAGCCAGCGTGCAGGCATCCTCGAACAGGACATGCCGTTTCTCCCACAGGTCACATTTGTTCCCTGGGAGTGAGAGAGAAGCAAATATTGCCTTGAGTAACTTAATCTGATTTTTAAAAAATGAACTTTAAGAAAGTACATCTTAGTTCAGCAATATGCATGCATGCACTTCTTCCCAAATAGTAACTGAGGCCAAATTTAATGAAAATGAAACCACAGATGAATGGAAACACAGCCACTATCTTAATTCACTGTTCTTTTTTTAAATTTATTTTTTATTATTTTATTTTTTAAAATTTTCTTTCATCTTTTCTTTATTAGATTTTAAAAATATATATATTTTATTGATTTTTTTTACAGAGAGAAAGGGAAAGAGGTGGAGAGTGTTAGTAACATCGATGAGAGAGAAACATTGGATCCTGCAATCAAGGTACATGCCCTTGACCAGAATCGAACCTGGAACCCTTCAGTCCGCAGGCCGACGCTCTGTCCGCTGAGCCAAACCGGTTAGGGCTTAATTCACTGTTCTTTTTTTTTTTTTTTTTTTAATATATTTTATTGATTTTTTACAGAGAGGAAGGGAGAGGGATAGAGAGTTAGAAACATTGATGAGAGAGAATCATCGATCAGCTGCCTTCTACATACCCCTCACTGGGGATGTGCCCGCAACCAAGGTACATGCCCTTGACTGGAATCAAACCTGGGACCCTTAAGTCCGCAGGCTGACGCTCTATCCATTGAGCCAAACCAGTTAGGGCTATATTCACTGTTCTTAAGATCTGTAAGAGCTGTGGGGAATGGACCAGAGGTCTGTGTTATTGGCTGGGACAGGTGGAGCCTCTGTGTTCTTGGGAGGGGCCGTCTCTCCTATGTGTGACAAGGTAAGAAGGTGCCAGAGCGATTCCCTCTTGCTTCTCTCTTCTTCCTTCAGATCTTGTTCCTCTTTCTCCCTAACTACAAAGATAGAACCTGGTCTAGCTGGAACTTGTGGTCAGGATTTCTTGGGTTGAAGCTGTGGAATGTATAATAAAGGACTTAATTTGTTAGTTGTAATTTGCATACAACAAAATGCACAGACTGGACACTCAGTGGGTCTTGATGAATGTGTACCAAGTATGCAAGTGGTTTGAGATTATCCACTACAGTGAGACAATTGCAAGACCATGCAGTTCTGCTCCCAGGTATGTACCCAAGGGAAGTATGAGCCCATGTGCATCCATAAACATACAAGATCCTTCAGCGCAGCAATTTTCCTAATGGTCCTAACTGAACACAGCTTGAATGTCCATCACCAACGGAAGGGAGAAATGAAAGTAATGTTGAGGGAAAGAAGCTTAGACAAAACGACGCTCTGTACAATGCCATTTATAGAAGGTTCAAAAACAATAGCAAAGTAGAATGGCTGATAAAGAAAATGGGGTGATGTCATAAAAGCCATGAAGGGCTTACTTTGGGGGAGAAGATGAGGCAGTTGGGAGGGACAGGAAAGGGAGCTGGGGGGCAGGGTGCATTCTTTCTTGACCCAGATGGTGTTTACACAAGCGGTCCTCTTGTGATATATCAGTGTTTGCATTATGTCCCAATAAAAAAGATTGAAAAAATACTTTCTCGTAGCCAGTCGACAGACAGATCTGTGTGAGGAGAGGGTGGTGTTCAGTGAGCTGGATGGATTGAGCACAAAGGAGAACAAAGGGAACTTATGGACATGGATAACAGGGTGGTGATTGCGAGGGAGGGTGGGGGAAGTGGAAGAAGGTATAAGGGGGATAAATGGTGATGAGAAAAGAAAAAGAAAAAATATTCAGCCTTATAGGCACCTGACAAAGCTAGATTTTTATCACGATTCTCCCCAAATAAGGTTAAATCCAAGGGCCATTGCCCTTCCGGGGACTGTGGTAGGCTGAAAAATGGTCCCTAAGACACATGGTTCTACCCCCTGGGAGTTGTAAATGTTACTTTATCTGCAAAAATATTTGCAGATATGATTAAGTTAAGAATCTTGAGCCCAAGAGATAATTCTGGATTGGCTGGGTAGGCTCTAAGAGCAATCGTGTAGTCGTACACGAAGGAAATAGAGGCAGACAAGTACACACTCAAGCAGGTGATGAGAAGTCAGAGGCAGCTGCGAGCCGCAGAACACTGACAGCCCTGGATGAGACGAGGAACAGGTTCTCCCTCAGAGCCTCCAGAGGGAGCATGGTCCTGCTGACACTGATTTCGGCCTAGAGACACTCATTTCAGATTTCTGGCCTCCAGAAAGGAGTGAGGACACACTTCTATTGTTTTTACTAGTAGGCACTCAGTTTATGGTAATTAGCAAGGACAGGAAACTAACTCAGGTATGTAGCTTCAAGAAAACTGCGTTAGTTTTTTAATATATTTCATTGATTTTTTTTACAGAGAGGAAGGGAGAGGGATAGAGAGTTAGAAACATCGATGACAGAGAAGCATGGATCAGCTGCCTCCTGCACACTCCCTTCTGGGTATGCGCCCGCAACCAAGGTACATGCCCTTGACTGGAATCGAACCTGGGACCCTTGAGTCCGCAGGCCGACGCTCTATCCACTGAGCCAAACAGGTTAGGGCTGTATGCGTTTTCATAGCTTGTGAGGTTTAAGTTCAGGGCATAGCCCTGCTTCTAGAAGAAATGTGTGAGAGTCCTTGGTTGAACAGCAATGCTTCCAACCAAAGTGTCCCTTGGTTGGAGTAGGAATCCTAAGCCAGAAGTCTAGGCCACCTCTCACCCTGATCTGTGGCTTCTGGGCTGGTTGCACTGGTTCTGACTGCTCCTCCCATGTGCCCCAGTGCCACCCCTGGTTAGCTGATTGTCTCCTGTTCTGCCTCCCAACAGCTGGTGGTTGCACACCTCAGGACAAGCCAGGACACCTGGTGGGAGGGAAAGAAACATGTGCTTGCTCCTGCAGTCTGAACCTTTGCTCGCTAAGTGTTCCGTGTGGACACCAGAGATGTATGGGCCCTGCCCCCGAAAAAGGGGTTCTTCATCTTGTTAGGGAGGCAAGAGAGATACTTGGACAATTTAAGAGCCAAATGGCCCTAGCTGGTTTGGCTCAAGTGGCTAAAGCTTCAACCTGAGGACTGAAAGGTCCCAGGTTTGATTCCTGCCAAGGGCACATGCCCCGGTTGTGGGCTCGATCCCCAGTGTGGGTTGTGCAGAAGGCAGCCAGTCAATGATTCTCTCTCATCATTGATGTTTCTAACTCTCCCTCTCTCCTCCTCTCTGAAATCAATAAAAATATGTAAAAATAAGTAAAATAAAATAAAGAGCCAAATGCCCTGGCCGGTGTGGCTCAGTTGATTGAGCATTGTTCCATGCACTGAGGGCTTGCCAGTTCGATTCCAGGTGAGGGCACAGGCCCAGGTTGCGGGCTTGTCCCTGGTAGTGGGTGTGCAGGAGGCTGCTATTGATGTCTCTCTTTCCCTCTCCCTCTCTCTCTAAAATCAACAAAAACATATAAAAAATTAAAAAGAGCTATACAAGAATTTGCCTATCCAAGACAGGCCATGAAACAACACATCCTGAGGACAGGTGAATGGTACAAGTTGTTAGCCTTACAGGTGTACCATCCCTTATCCACATTCCCCAAATCCAAAAAACTCTGAACCCCCTACATTTTTTGGTAGTTTATCTAACAGTAAAATCTGCCCTACACTGGCCATTTGAAGTTTTTATTCGACCTCCTTTGTATGACCATATATCTCACTGCATATATATTATTGCGGGGATGTTGGCCAAGACACTACTGAGGGTGTCAGGTGACATAGCATGCACTCCCCTAAGGTTCAACAAATTCGGGACTCTGAAATCTTTGGCCTTCAGGGTTTTCACTGAGAGATTGTAGACCTGTAACTGTAAAAGAATTTCAGTGGCCCTGGCTGGTTTGGCTCAGTGGATAGAGCGTCGCACTGCAGACTGAAGGGTCCCAGGTTCAATTCCGGTCAAGGGCACATGCTTAGATTTTGAGCTGGATTCCCCATAGGGGGTGTGCAGGAGGCAGCTGATCAATGATTCTCTCTCATCACTGATGTTCATCTCTCTCTCTCTCTCTCTCTCTCTCTCTCTCTCTCTGAAATCAATTTTATATATATATATATATATATATATATATATATATATATATATATATATATAAATTTTTTTTTTCAATGAAAGGTTTGCCCAAGATCCTAAGGGGACAAATATCAGATGCTGAAGAAAGTTATGAGACAGAGCAGCCGGTATAACCTACAGAAGGATGTTGGCTTCTTGACCCCTCACTCTGATAGAAGGTCTGAAGAGTTAGGTCAGGAACAGAGCTGAGGGGACGAGAAAAAGATATGAGACCAGCCAGCCAGCCATATCTGGAAGAAAGCAGGAGTCTTGTCAGTTGGATTCAGAAATTTGTGTATTATCTGGAGGGCCATGGGAGACCAGTGAGGATTTTGAACAGAGGGACATCACATCCCCGAGGAGCTGAACTTCCTGTGAGTGGCTGGAGGGGGAGGAACAGTAGGAATCAATGCACAGTCATCTCTTTGGCATTTGTGCGGTGGGAAAGTGGCTGCCAGGGGCTGGGATGGACAGAATGGAAAAATAGTAAAAGGGACAGGAACACTTCCAAAAGGGAACAAGACATTTGACTTTTCTAGATTAAGGCAAGGAGGCCAATGACAGAACACAGAAAGCCCCTTGTATTAGCCCTGGGGGGATGGGGACATGTCCAGATCACCTTACGGCATTTCTGGAATCAATTAAGAACTGGGGCAGTGTGGCTCAGTTGGTTGGGCATCATTTTGTGCACCAAAAGGTTGCAAAACTAAAACCCTAGAGAAATAACAGAAACAGTAACACTTCCCTGAATGTACAATAGGACTTGCTCACATTTCCAGCTGCAAGTTCACTTTGTGTAGTTGAAGTTCCTGCTGGGTTTGATGTTGGTGTGTTAAGATTCACTTAGGGTCTTAACAGGTATAAGAAGTCATTCAAGCCCTGGCTGGTGTGACTCAGTTGGTGGGGCATCATCTAGTGTGCTAAGAGGTCACGACTTCGATTCATAGTAAATGTACACTCCCAGGTTACAGGCTCGACCCCCAGTGGGGGGCGTGCAGGAAGCAGTCCATGGATGTTTCTCTCTCTCTCTCTCTCTCTCTCTCTCTCTCAAAAATCAATAAAAGCTTTTTTTTTTTAAAGAACTCATTCAAGGGTGTGTCGGGTGTGTCAGTTACATTCATTTGAATGGCTCCCTCAGGGGTTTGGGGCTGCTGTCCGTGAACTTCAGCCTACAGAGTACTTCCTTCATGTGTGGTCTGCACAGACTGTGCAGCAAACCAGCTGGGGCTCCTGCATGTAGAGGTCTGGGCCCCGTCCCAAGTCTCCAGAATGAGAAACTCTAGGGTGGGGCCTCGGGATCTGTAACCTTCGCAAGTTCATACCACCCCCTCTCATTTTCAAGTGAATCTGGTGGAATTTCTGGGCCAGATGCTTTCTGAGGCCCTCTTACCATTTGCACTTTATGATTTCATGCTTCCCTGCCACCGAAACACACAAAAAGCTGAGTGTCAGCAGTAGGTGTCAATAAAACAAAGTTAAACCCTTTGAAAACTCCATACCGATCAGCATAATGACCAAGTTCGCAGCTCCGTATTTTTCTATCTCGTGAATCCAGTGAGGAACAGACTCAAAGGTGGACCGCCGGGTGAGGTCGTAGGCGATGATGGCCGCGTGGGCGCTGCGGTAGTAGCTCTGGGTGATGGTCCGGAAGCGCTCCTGGCCTGCGGTGTCCCACACCTGCATCTGGAGATGGGCGGGAAAGGGGCTGGCATCAGGAGCTCCCAAAACCGATGGGGACTCGCTCACTGAGTTGTCTGCGAAATGCAGTTTCCTGGCTTTTACTTGGAGATTTCCAAATTCAGGAGGACTGGGCTGGGGCGCCCGAGTCTGTCGTTTCAGTTGCGCCCCAAGGTAATTTGGATGGGCTCTCAGGCTTGGGAGCCACCACCTCAGGGTTGCTTAGTCAGAGAGTGGGAACCAATGTCCTGGGGTCTGGTGTTCTTTCCCCTTTGCATCTCCATCATCCCTTCCTCCAGATTTTGGGCCTTATTTCTTGAACCTGCCCATTGCTATTAACACCGGAAAAGGGAATCATGTTGGCTGAACTGTTTTAATTTTAAAGGACCTCTCCACTGTTCATGTTCAGGAGTATCCTCATAATATCACCTCCTAAACCACCATCCCGAGCAATGGCGCCAATTTATACACCTAACAGTGTCTAGGGTACCTGTTTCTTCATATACTTACATTATTTACAAAATTTATTTATTTTAAAATATATTTTTATTGATTTCAGAGAGGAAGGGAGAGAGAGATAGAAACATCAATGATGAGAGAGAATCATTGATTGGCTGCCTCCTGCACGCCCCCTACTAAGGGATTGAGCCTGCAACCCAGGCATGTCCCCTGACCGGAATCGAACTGTGACCTCCTGGTTCATAGGTTGACGCTTAATTGAGCCATGCTGGCCAGGCACAAAATTTATTTATTTATTTATTTATTTATTTATTTATTTATTTATGTATTTAAAGATTATCTTTCAATACCATTGTCTCATTACATTTTCTTTCTTTTTTTTTTTTAAAGTTGTCTTTCTTTTAAAAAAATATATTTTATTGATTTTTTTATAGAGAGAAAGGGAGAGAGATAGAGAGTTAGAAACATCGATGAGAGAGAAACATCAATCAGCTGCCTCCTGCACACTCCCCACTGGGGATGTGCCCGCAACCAAGGTACATGCCCTTGACCGGAATCGAACCTGGGACCCTTGAATCCGCAGGCTGAGGCTCTATCCACTGAGCCAAACCAGTCAGGGCTGTTTCTATTCTTTAATGTTTTTAAATCCTCAGCTGAGGATATTTTTTTCATTGATTTTTTTAGAACAGCAAAGAGGAGAGAAGGAAGGGGGGGGGGAGAGAGAGAGAGAGAGAGAGAGAGAGAGAGAGAGAGAGAGAGAGAAATATCTATGTGAGAGAGATACTTTGGTTGCCCCTGCACTTCCATATGTGCCCCAACCAGGGCCAGGGATTGAATCTGCAACCGAGGTACATGCCCTTGACGGGGAATGGAACCCTCTAACCACTGAGCTCCCGGCCAGGGCTCTTTGAGGTATTATTCGATTTATTTTTCTTGTCTGCAGTATCATACATAATCATCCAACTGCCTCTAGAATGTTCACACCTGTTACTGCAAAGTCAAAGCCCAGGAAGAACTCCTCCGGGCATTTACTTTAGGTCAGTGAGGTATTATTTTAAAGCAAATCCCAGACTTCATGTCATTTCATCTCTACTTACATTGATGAGCATCACTATAAAAACGGACATTTTCTTTCATAACCACAATGCCAGTATCACTAATAAACTTTTTGATAATTCCTTGGTACTGTTTAATGCCCAGTCTATACGAAAATTTTCCTAATTGTCTCCAAAATGTATTTTTACCAAATCAGGATCCCAAATCAAGATCCATTTATTACATTTTTACTCACACTTTTTGATCTTTTTTAATCAAGTGGGTAAAAGGGAGTATCTTACTGTTAGCTTATTGTTTATTTAATTATGATGAGGATGGACACCTTTACATAAATGTACGAGCTCATTCTTATAAAATTTGTGAAACAGCAGTTTTGTTCAGTCTGTGAATAGCCTACTTTTTTGTGTGTGCTTGGTTGTTTAGCTTTTTTTCTTAGCTATTTATCAGGGCTCTTTTTATGTTAAAGCAATTAGCCGTTTGTCAAGTCCCATATATGCAAATATTTCTTTCCAAGTGTCATTCATCTTTTGACTTGGTTCAGAGTGTTCTTGAATATGTAGAAATGTTACCTTTATATAGTTACATAGAAATATATACATTTGACCTTGAGATAGTTAGATTGAGCAATATTTTCCCTTATAGCTTCTGGGCTTCTTTTTCACATTATTTATTTATTTTTTATTTTTATTGATGACACTATTACAGACATCCTGGGTTTCTCACCTTACTGCAAAGTCCAATTTCCTCATTCCACAGTGATAAAAATGAATACAGCTATGTTTTTTTCCTGGTACTTCTATGACTTCATGTTTTACATTTAAATCTTTTATTCCTCAGGCATGTGTTTCAGGGTTAGGAACTCTGGCTAAACTAGGGGGAGCGAAGCCCAGGCCCCTCTGACCTTCACTTTCTTGCCATCGATCTCCAGGGAACGCACAGTGAAGTCCACCCCAATCGTGTTCTGCTGTGTCTCCGTGTAGACCCCGGATTTGAAATGCTGCACCACACACGTCTTCCCCACGTTGGAGTCCCCGATGAGGATGATCTTGAACAAATAGTCGAAGTTCTCATCGGCTGCCCTGGCTGAGCTGGAGAACTGCATGGCGCTGCCTCCCTAGAGTGGAGCTGGGAAGAAAAGGAGGGGTTCAGTGTCTCTTTGGTGAGCACCGACCAGGCGCAGGCACTGTTCAAGGCACTTAGGGTCCAGGACAGGACAAGGCAGGAGAGATAGTTGTTTCATTGCACTAACATCCCCTTGGGCCCTGGCTGGTTTGGCTCAGTGGATAGAGAGTTGGCCTGTGGACTGAAGGGTCCCGAGGTTCAATTCAGGTCAAGGGCACATGCTCGGGTTGCAGGCTCGATCCCCAGGAGGGGGTGTGCAGGAGGCAGCCAATCAATGATTCTCTCTCATCTTCGATGTTTCTCTCTCTCTCCCCTCTCCCTTCCTCTCTGAAATCAATAAAATATTAGTTGAAGGACACTAATTACTGGTCATGTACAAGAGAGCTGCCCCCCCCAAGCTCACACCTGCCTTAGGTGGGTTGATATTACTGTAGGGGTGCCCTCAGGATGAAGAGGTGCTACTGCCATTCTCTGCTGGGCTACATGGTCATCACAGTCAGAGGACAGCATTGGTGGAAATCCTGGTCATTGGGACGGGGCTTCGTGCCCTGTGGAGTGCCCACTCAGCAGGAGGATGACAGAGGAGATGCCCACAGGGGTGTTTTTCCTGCCATTCTTCAGGTTGCTAAACATGCCTAGCTCTTCACGTGGGGAGAAGGACTCCAAACGCCTGGGAGAGTGAATGCCCAGGCAGCCAGCAACAAAGGACTAACGAGATCGGACAGAGAAGTCAGTTTGGGGAAGAGGGACATGGCCTTTTTCTCCCGGCTGGCACCTACTTTTTCATGACGAGGAAATGAGGATTTTGAGAAAATCCAACAAGAAAACTGTAGTGAGGATGTTTATGGCATACTTCACCATAAGCTGGCAAATAAAGTTTCTAAATGACAGTGTTTCCCACACTAATTATATCAAAATTATTTGGGGGAGATAATTAAAAATACGTATTCCCCAAGCCCATTCAAGATCTGCTAAAGACATTTAAAAACCTGTGTACCCCTACATGCACGCACTCGCCAGGTGATTCTGATGCCCAGCCAGGTTTGGAAAACACTGATCAACACAATCACTTGCCTGCAGTTTTATTCTCACCTTCAGCATGTCTGCCCAACGATTCACCTTGCTTCAATATCACTGAGCATGCGCAACTCACTGCCTCCTGCAAACATCCATTCTGTGTGTGCAGTTCTAACTTACCTGGGGTTGAAATCTATCTCGCAGGGTTCCATCTGTTGACTCTTGTGCTATGCCAGGACTGGGCAGATTCCGATGCCACATGCCAGCCCATCAGATAGTTGGAGCGGCAAGCATATCCCCTCCAGGCAAATATCCTCAGGCCCTCAACTGTTCCTCATAGACTATCGTGCTGGGCCTCCTCATAAAAATACATGAAACCTGCCCCCATTGGATGGTTACAGTTGATGTGCTGCACTGCCAAGTTGCTCCTGCCGTAGGGTACCCTTCTTCACTTCCCCCCAGTTGTACTTTTTGGTTTTCTTTAAAGTCATGGAAAAGGACAAATCTATATCGTTACACAAATTAAAATGCACACAGACATCCAGCCTGTAGAAACCCCATGCTTCTCGCGGACGCCTCCAGATCACCTGTGGCTCAGTGACCCAGCAGACACATGTTTCCCCTCTGACTTTTCAAAGAAAGAAAGCCATTCCACTTCCGGGTCTTATCACTGTAACGTGAGCTGAAATCTTCTTCTGTGCCTCCCCCCACCACAGGAAGTCCTCGGGATTTCCCTGAAAGCCCCTTTAACTCAGCCTGCAGGGAGAACGCAGTGTCCACCAGGGACACCCTCCATCCTGCATCCGGTGGCCTCCACCCTCCCGGGTCACCGGTCTCTTACCTGTCCTGCTCTCTCACTTCTGCTAGCGGGAGAGGTTTTCTTTTTCTCCTTGTTTTCCTTTTCAGGCCTCAGGGCCCCCTCTTCCTGCTGCCTCGCTGCGCGGTGGGAACTGTAGTTCTGTCCCCAGGTGCCAGGTTTGGCAGCCAGAGAAAGTGAAAGGAAATTGAAGCCCTCCCACTGCCCCTGAGCCGGAGCTGCCGTTGGGCACAGAGCACAGGTGAGGCGCTGGCCAGCACTGGGCGCCCAGAGTCTGAACGTTCGTCATCCTGTAAAGCCGGTTACCTCAGCCAACACCTATAAACCACCCTGTTCCTCTCTTCCTCTTCTTTTTTTAAAATATATTTCTTTATTGATTTCAGAGAGGAGAGAGAGATAGAAACATCAGTGATGAGAGAGAATCATTGATCGGCTGCCTCTTGCACATCTCTAACTGGGGATGGAACCCGAAACCCAGGCATGTGCCCTTGGCCGGAATAGAACCTGGGACCCTTCAGTCCACAGGCCGATGCTCTATCCACTGAGCTAAGCCAGCTAGGGCCACCCTGTTCCTTTCTACTCACTTTCTCTTATGCAGCCCCCTCCCGCCATTTTTCCTGATGCCTCTTATTTGGCTGGGGTGGGGGCTGGAGAGGGGAGAATACAATGTAAAGAATACAGAGCTGGGTCTCGAGTCTTTGCATTGTTTTGTGGATTTGAATAACTGTTCTTGAGGCGCCACTAAGAGAAGGGAGGTGTTCCAAGGGAAAGATTAAAAAACGAAAACCCCTTTGCATTTGCACGGGAAGAAAGAGCTGAAAAAACACTTCTGTTTCTCTCTCTCAAATACTCAACTACAAGAACAGAGGCTATTTTCTAGGTCTGAGGAAGCAGTTTCTCAGGCCCCAGTGCTGGCGCAAGAGAAAGCCCAGGTGAATTTTCCTTAGTTTTTCCCCTGCAGAGTCTGGAAGGGTCGCTGCCTCCCAGACCATAGGATTAGATTTCCTCCACTGTGGCAGTTAAGCCATGTAGGTACAATATGCAAAACAGAGACATCCTGTTTATAAAATATTTAAATTGGTATAGTGTTTTCAAACTGTGGCCTGAGATCTAGTCATGAGTCCTGAAATCAGTTTTAGTGGGCTGCAACCAGCATTTTTGCAGAAAAGGTTCGCAAAAAAAAAATAAAAAATAAAATTCCAGAATGTGTCTCATGTAATCAGGCTCAGGATTGTTTTGTGAAATGTTTGGGTCAGTTGCAGACCCGCCTGTGTATGGGGACTGGGAGGGAGGGGGAGGGGAGGTAAGGTAAAATGTATTTCTTCCTGTGGCTGAGGTCTAGAAAGATTGAGAAGCACTGCAACAGAGGACAATTTATTCAACATCCAACAACACTTTTTTCCCCATGATTCCTTCAGATGATCTTTAAAATATGATTTATTTTGCTCCGAATTCCACTTACAGATAAATTTCAGGGAGCTGCTCCTTTGAGTAAGGTAACCTCAATGCTGGCAGGTACAGCAAGAAAACAAAAGACCCTGCCACAGGCTGCTGCAGCGGACTGCTGAGAGCCCCGGTCATAGGTGTGTGACTAGGAAATGAAATGTAGGTCAAGACCCATCACAAATGTATGGGCAGGGGGCAGGAAATAAAACCCATTAAATGTCAATGCCAATGAGGTTAGCCGTCAAATGTTTTCTTCTCCCAGTAATACTCACTGTTAAAGAAAAATAAAAAAAGTCAGCGGACTCAGATCCACTACTTGGAGAACATCTAGAGTAACATCAAGTGGTGGTAAAATGTCCAGATGGTTATGGAAGCCAAGAAGAGGTTCGGCCTCTCTCTACGCCCACCTTCTCCCTCAGTGTGACTATCAGTGCAAAGAGCAAAGCTTGGGCCACGGGGAAAAGGCTTTCCGGGTGGTGGTGGCAGCCAGGTTACATACTTACTGAATACACACACATATACACATATACACATGTATTTCACAATATATACATTTTACCATTTTAACCATTTTAAGGGTATCATTCTGCCATAGCTAGTATGGTTCAGTGGATAGAGCATCGGCCCTCGGGCTGAAGGGTCCCGGGTTCGATTCCGGTCAAGGGCACGTACCTCAGTTGCAGACTCGATCTGGGCCCTGGTCAGGGTGCCGGACGGAGGCAACCAGTCGATGTGTCTCTCTCACATCGATGTTTCTCTCTGTCTGTCTGTCCCGCTCCCACTCTCTCTAAAAATCAATGGAAAAATATCCTCGGGTGAGGATCAACAACAACAACAAAAATTAATTAACACTACCTTTCAATAGTATGACATATATTCACATTTTTGTGCCATCATCACCACCATCCACCTCCAGAACTTTTTCATTATCCCGAACTGAAACTCCATATCCATTAAACAATAATCCCATTTTCCCTCCCTTCCAGCCCCTGGTAACCACTATTCTACTTTTTGTTCCTACGAATTTGATTACTCTAGGTACCGTACATAAATGGACTCAAACAATATTTGTTTTTGTGCGTGGTTTATTTCACTTAGCATAATGTTTTCAAAGTTCACCCATGTTGCAGCATGTATCAGAATTTTATTCATTTTTTAAGTGTGTGAGTAATATTCTACTCTGTATTTTTAAAAAATAAAAGTGAAACCTTTGGCTGATTTGTTGTTGCTCACCCTGATATCACATTTCTCCAGATACACCCTTAGGTGACTGGAAACAAAACTACTATTGCATTGCATACATTCCCCTCCCTCCCTTTTCTTTCAAAATTTCTTTTTACGTATGTTTAAAATACATGTACAGTATAATGGCTAAATAGCCTGTGGCTGGTCTCACAGCTCAGGAATGTTTCCTCTAGGACCTGGCAACCATCTTTGAAATGCAACCAGGAAGATAGTATCCCTAACACCCAGTTCCTTTGTAAGGGTAGGAGCCTAACTTTTTTTTTTTTTAAGGAATTATAATTTTATTAAATCATCTGCAAACCAGATGGGCTGCCCATAATGGCGTCAGTTTAAGAGCCTGACTTTTGTGGGCACCTTGCTCCAATGTACAAGACCATCCCCTGTCCTAAAGGTATGGAAATTGTTTCCCCTCTGGTTAAGCCAACACAGGTGGTCTCCCCAGTTACCCTGATAAAGTTAGGATGTGTGACCTTGTCAGGTCCTTGTCACGTCCTCTCATTTGAGAACATGCTTTTTTTAATTGTCCTGGCTTGGCTATGTAAAGGGGAGATTCCTTTCTGTCTTTGCAATCTTAGCGCATTGTTTGTAAAGCGCATCACATTCTGGATTAAAATTTATTTAATAACAAAACGGTTTCCTAATTTATTACTTTTGAGGAAAGACTTCTGATTTGGGAGTTTTTTTGTTTTTCCCCTCATAATTATATTTCCCGAAAAGTTTGAAAGCAGCCCAGAAGGACAGAGACCCTTGTTTAAAGTTGAGTGCTGTAAGACCTTTAATTTTTGCTTGAGGCCGCCAGGACCTGAACATTCATTTGAGTAGGTGGGGTGCGACATAGAACAGTGAATGATACTGGTAGACTATGGGCAACTGTATTTAATTAAACAATCTAAAGCTTATGCCTTCGTGGCAGGTTAGTAGCACAATTAGCAACACGTTGCTAAAGAAAAAGCTATAAAGCTTTTTGAAAAAAAGGTGATGTATACATCATGTCAAGTTATATCTTATCTCTCCTTCACTGCTTTTTTCCTAACTTTCCTGGACCATATACTCTCCCCCCACGCCCGCCCCCGCTGAGCCCCGCCCCGGATCTCCCGTCCCAGCTCCGCCCAGCAGCAGGGTCCACAGAGACCCCCGCCCGCTGCTGGACGCAGCCCCGCCTACCCAGTCTCCTCGACCTTCGCGATCAGACTACAACTCCCAGCATGCCACGGGGACCGCGCGGGTCACGTGGACGCCGGAAACTCTGGCGCAGCGCTGGGGGTGGGGTGGCGGCGGAGGCGGAGGCGGAGGCGGAGGCGGGCAGCGGGCAGCGGGCAGCGGGACTAAGCCGAGTGAGCGGAGCAGCTGGTCCGAGAGCAGCGATTACTGCAGGTTTCGGGTGCGCTAGCTGCGGCCGCGGTGCGCAGTCCTAGAAGGGGCGGACGGCGGGGTGGGGGCGCCGCACGGCAGGGCAGGTCGCAGGGGTTTCCAGGAGTCGGGAGGGCGAGGCGGAGATGCCGAGGGTGGCGGCCGGTGGGTGTGGCGCCGCGGGGCGGCCGCGCACTCCTTCCAGCCCCGCGCCAGGCTCCTCGGGCCCCCCTGCCCGGTGCTGCGGGCCTGGCGGGGCGGCCGAGGACGGCAGCGGGAGGGCCGGGAGGCCCGAGGGCCGCGCGGCGGGGGCTCCCGTGCGCCTCGCACTTTGCCCGGTGAAGGTGTCCTTTCCAGGCGGGAAGGGGAAGCGTTTGGAAAGGGTGTGCAGAAGCCGAAGAGGGAGGCGGGGGGGTGTCGGTGGGGACCTGGGATTTGTGTTTTGGTGACATGGTCTCAGTCAAGGAACGGGGTCGAGTGACGTATTCGCCATTCCCTCGGTGTTCTTATTTGCAGATGTGGTCTGTTTATTCTCGCTTTTGACAAGCGGACAATGGGAATGCGTCCAAGAGGCTTTCTGAAATGGGAGATTGTGGTGATGTCATAGCAGCTTTTCCTGAAACGTCTGTAGGGAGGAGACTATGTTCCTGGGATGCGCGAAATCGCTTTCTCAACTCCAGCCTCTTTCTCCAGTGTCTTGGTACTTGAGTTCTTTCTTTCCCATTCATGGGCTCATGGCTGTGTGTCCGACTCTGTACTAGGGACTCTCTGTACTTATCTCATGTGATCTTTTTTTCTTTTCTTTTCTTCATGTGATCTTTAAATGAGGACTTTGAGGCTCAAAGAATTTAACTAGGTGGAGGGTCGAATTCCAACTCGAACTTTATGCTTTTTTGTGGACCACACGTGGCTTCAGGTGACATCATTCTCCTGTTACCCTTTTTTTCTCTTTTTTTGTTCAGAAAACTCAGAAACAGCACTTTAAAAGTAAAGTCGGGGCAATATTTGTTGCTCTCTGGCTGTTAGGATCAAGTGTGTCACTGAAGGCTTTATTTTGCCTCTGTTCATCTGTGATAATGAAATGCCACAGCAGTGACCATTACCTAGAGTATGAGTCGTTTGCCTAGGAGAGGGAAATATTTTATCTTGAAAACTCGTTGTCTTTGGAATGTGTTCAAAATAGGTGGGAAGAATGTGGTTTGGGGAACCTAGAATAAGATGAGAGAATTTACAGATAAGTGCTAGGTATTTTACATTTGTGGTAATGAAGCAATTTGAGAGGAGAGAACAATTACAGGAAGACTTGAGTTTTGAATAAAAGGATTTGTGTGTTACAGGTAAGCGGCTTCAAATGAGATAATGTGGGATAAAAAGACACTCGTATAAATGTTGAGCATTGGGCTGCTAAATTACAGTATATACAATATTGTCAAATAGGTGAACTCACCTATCCACTTAATAGTTCTTCACCTACCTCTCTATGCTTCGAGTATACATAATATTTGTACTTTGCACATGTAAAAACTGAAGTCTAGAAAGGGGAGTAATTGCTCATCTAGTGTCCTCATTTGAGAGTAGTAAGAGAATCACTGTTACTAATAAGGTGTGTTTTTTTCTCATCCTGGATTTATATGTTTTAAGTTTAAGGTGAGATATGTTACATTTTACCGTTTTCCTCGTATACAGTATATACCTAGGGACTAGGGTCAGGTCTGGGTTTGATTATTCCCAACACCTTTTGAGAGAAAGATTACTTTTTAAGATCTATTTTCTCATCTGCGAGATGTTCTGAGAACTAAATGCATGAACGCATGGCAAGTACCTAGGACAGTGCCTGGCACTTTGCAAGCCTTCAGTGTTGGCCCTCAGTCCAAGAGTCATTCATGCAAAACATCTTTGCTGCTTGTTCTACATGTTCTGCTAGGTGCTGGGGATATAGCCTCCGACTTAAGACAGATAAGGCCACTGCTTTTATAGAACTTATAGAAGAGCAATAAAGGGGTAAACAATTAAACCAGGTAGTTAGATTGGGAGAAATGTTATGAAAGGAAGAAACAGGGTGAGAAGAGACAGGTAGTAGTAACTGAGGGGAAGCATTTAAAAAAAAATATTTTGTTGATTTTTTACAGAGAGGAAGGGAGAGAGAGAGAGAGTTAGAAACATGGAAGAGAGAGAAACATTGATCAGCTGCCTCCAGCACACTCTCCACAGGGGATGTGCCCGCAACCAAGGAACATGCCCTTGACCGTAATCGAACCTGGATCTCTTCAGTCCGCAGGCCAGTGTTCTATCCACTGAGCGGAACCGGCCGGGGCCATTATTTTTCTTTTTTGATGAAAGTTCAACTATTATTAAAATAGATTTTTAGAGAGAGCGGAAGGGGAAGGGAGAGAGAGAAAAAAAACCCCCATTGATTTGAGATGGAAGTATCAATCTGCTGCTTCCTGCATGCCCCCTTAGGGGTGGCGGAAATGGAGCCCACAACCTGGGCATGTGCCCCGACGGGGAATTGAACTGGCAACCTTTTGGTGAATGGGAGGTCGCCCGACCCACTGAATCACACTGGTCAGGGCTGAGGGAGACCGTTTAAAATAGTGATCAGGATAGGTCACTCTAGAAGATTACTTTTGAGGACAAGCCAAGGAAAGGAAAGAGCAAGCCATTTGCAAAGAACCAGGAGAAAAACATTTCAGGCTGTGAAACAACAAATGCAAAGACTAAAGCAGGCAGGGAGATTGGTGGGTTTAGGGCCAAGAAAGGGATTCGTGTGGGGAGGTGGGAGTGAGTGCGGAGGCAAGGTACTGGTGAGGGGGAGAGCAAGGTGGGCAAGGAGTAGGAAGGGAGGGGGCAGCACCTCACTGTAGACTGGCAAAGGATTGGAACGGCCTGTAGCCTGGAATGTGGCAGCTTTGTAGATGAAGATGTGGATAGACCCCCCAACCTCTGTTAGTGAAGGAAAACATGGTGCAGAATAGTGTGTGTCACATGTCATCTCTGTATGTGCGAATGGGAAGGCCTGTGCTGCAGTGTACAGGATGCAGAAGCAACGGTGACGAGAAGAGGGAGCGAGATGTCCCTGTTATCTGTTATACCCTTTGCTGTCTTTTTTTTTCACTTTTTAAACTTGTTTTTTAAATCGCTTTGCTGTCTTTTGAACTTTCCACCTTATGCATATAGAACCTATTAAAAACTAATTTTAAAAAAAGCCCA
>PVJC01006783.1:0-53692 GCA_004026665.1 Murina feae | reverse complement strand
TAAAGTAGGACCCTGATAGCTTGTTGAAAGCTGGAGGTGAGAGAAGGGGAGAACGATTGAGTTTTCTAATCAGTATTATTGAGTATTAGTAATACACAATTTAGAAGAAAGAGATTCCACTTTTACTGTATATAGATTTTTTCTGTATTAAGTTTATGTAATTTAACATTGCTTTGAATTATTAAGCCATTGAATAAAATAGTCTGAAATAAGTGGCCTAAATTTTTAGCAAAAAAAGTGATTTTAAAAAATTACCTTATATTCGGCCTGGTCAGTATGGCTCAGTTGAGCGTTGACCTGTGAACCAAGAGGTCAAAGTTTGTTTCCCAGTCAGGGCACATGCCCAGGTTGTGAGTTGTACGGGAGACAGCTGCTTGATGATTCTCTCTCATCATTGATGTTTCTATCTCTCGCTTCCTCTCTCTAACAAAATCATTAGATAGCTAATATTTATTAATCATTTACTTTGTTTAGGGTACTTCCATGGAACACCTCATTTAATTTTTCAGCAATCTATGAAGGAGGTACTATTATTATCTCTGTTTTATAGCCCATTAAGATAAGACTTAAAGAGATTATATATAACCACCTAAAGCTTTACGTAGTGATGAAAGTGGGTTATAAACCTTCATTCCAAATTATTTTATTATACAGCTCATAAAGTAGACACAGCAGTATTTAAACCAAAAACTACTGGAATTATGAAATGTTTTTGTAGTGAGTTTTCTTTATGGGTGTGTATTATTTTTTTCCCCTTTAGGTTCACAATATTCTTGCAGAAATGGTGATGGGGGGAATGGTATTGGAGACCAACATGAATGAGATTGTTACACAAATTGATGCACAAAATAAACTGGAGAAATCTGAGGTAAGAATGGAAAGTGCTCTAGTTAGTGAAGGTGGTAAACATGGTCATAAATTGTGCATGATTTGTAGCTTTCACTGTTTGTCCTTTAGTATCACCTTTAGGTACAATTGGTATGCTTATTCAGTCTTTAAATGGGATATACATATTGTAGTATGCCAGATGTTCTGTGGCTACTACACACCAAGTAGTTGTGCACCCTTCTTTTAGCCATGGTCGTACCTGCCTTGGGTAATTAACACAATTCCAAATTCTTACTGCTTAAAAACGAAATTATTTACTTGAAAATAGAATAAATATTAGCTTTCTAAAACATTAGTCAGTAATCATCAAGGACAGCTTAGAACTTAGATTTTAAAGATATATAAATTTAGCATTATAAAACTATTTCTGGAAGAGGAGAGAAAAGGCAATGGAATTTTAATGAGGAAATAATCCTATATAATAAAAGGGTAATATGCAAATTAACCCTAACAGCAGAACCACTGGGAATGACTGGTCACTATGACACACACTGACCACCAGGGGGCAGATGCTCAATGCAGGAGCTGCCCTTGGTGGTCATTGTGCTCCCACAGGGGGATCTCTGCTCAGCCACAAGCCAGGCTGACAGCTGCCAGTACAGCGGTGGTGGTGGGAGCCTCTCCTGCCTCCTCAGTAGCGCTAAGGATATCCGACTGCAGCTTAGGCCTGCTCCCCACTGGCAAATGGACATCCCTCAAGGGCTCCCAGGCTGCCAGAGGGTTGTCTGACTGCCACGTTAGGCCCAATTGCCCAGGAAATGGGCCTAAGCCAGCAGGTGGACATCCCCTGAGGGGTCCCAGACTGCGAGAGGGTACAGGCCAGGCAGAGGAACGTCCCCCCCCCCCCCGAGTGCACAAATTTTTGTGCACTGAGCCTCTAGTAAGTTATAATAGGTGCTTAGCAAGCCTGAGTACATGCTGAAAAAGAAAATTCAGTGCCTTAATCTTTTAATTCTGGATCCTACCCAAAGGTCACTGACCAGTTTGCTAGGTCATATTTTTATTCATTGAAACATATATTCATGGCTTTTATTGCATTCTATAAGGGAAAGATTTGGTCATACAGTGATAACTTTGTGCTGTTATGTCGGGTGAATGGGGACCAGCCAGCACTTTAGCATTGTATAAAACCCTACTTTAGAATTCAGTGACTCCTCCCTCATGTACTAGGCTGAATATTAGTGACAGGTGCAATAGCAGAGCCACTCAAGTTTACATTATTTTGGTTATTTATTACTGTAGCAGAAGTTTAGATAGATAACCTCTTAATATCTCATTCAGTGCAATGCTTGTTTGAGGATACTCTTACCTTTGGTATTTATAGTCATAACTCAAATTAGGAAAATATATTTTATAATTTTTAATATAAGTTCAGATGTTTGATTGGTATAAAGTACTATAAAAGCAGCAAGATATTAAAATCTGCTAGCATTAATTTACAACAGGTGAGTTCTGAAGAATTATTTTGTTTGTACTTTAAAGGATCAATTTAATACAAATAAATACTATACTCATTAGAACTGAATAAAACATAGGATGATGGATCAGTCTGAAATCTGAGGGTTAGAAACAGTTGAAACTTTGATAAAAACATTTTCTAGTGTTTTATTTAAAATTTCTTCTTATCTCAATTTACTGTCCCTATTGGTTTTCCAAAGGAGAGACTTATAATAGTGAAGAGCTTAAAATTATGACTCTTTTAAGTAACTATGTATTTTGTGTGTTCTATAGCCAATTTTTCAAGTATTGGTTTTTGAAAGGGGGAAAATATAAACTAGATTAAACTAGGACAAGGAAAACAATTTGGAATATTATTATTTAGTGTGGTTGTTTGCAATATATAATGTATAGTAAAAGGTTTACTATAAACTCTAAGCTGTAGTTTTTTAAAGTCTTAAAATGATAATTTGAACATTTCTTTTTACACACAATCTGGCTTATTGGCTCATTTTACATGCACACCAAGTATATATGCAAACATAAATATTTCAATGTACAAATTTACATGGGACTCACAAATCACCCTCTTTTCTTTCATCCAGCACCCAAACCTGTGCTCTATCCCAGCTCCACTTGGGGATGAAGTTCACAGGGGGCTGGCACTAGAGGGTAGGAATCTGGAGGAGGGAGAGGTCCTGCTCTCCTCTCTTCACAGGTACCTCCAAAAGGTCCTGTCCCTTCTCAGTGGCACCATAGGGCAGAAGGCTAAATACCTCCACTACCTCTCTGCCGCAGCTCAAATCCCAGATGTCTCCTCTAATCCATCTCACCAATTTATATCATCTGTTAAACTTTACATTACAAAATGATGGTTATTGATTTTAAATGCCAAGAGACAGGCACAATCCATTAATCACTATAAAATGAATGGATGTGATAATTTGTTAATTCTGTGTAATCATCTGTAAAAACATATAGACTTCTTGTTTGGAATTTTCACGTTGAAAATTTCCAGGTATTTAAACTCCTTTCCATTGGTGGTGTCCTTTTCTTTTTTCTTTTTCTCCTTAGTGTGTGATGTATGTAATATTGACAAAGTCATAAAAGACCTATAATAATTGCATAATGGATATTTGTTTTTTAGTTATTCAGTGACAGTTTGTTAAACAGTTTTTTAATTTATAAAAAGCAGTGAAATGCAGAATTTACATTTTTGATAGAAAGTTATAAGAATACTGTACTATTTTAAATAGTTCTGAATATTAGTGAATACTCCCATTTTTCATCCACTAATAATCTTTTAATATATAATTAGTTGTTATCTGCTACCGCGTTAGTTTTGTTTTGTTTTTTCTCCTTTACAAGAAAGTATATTTTAAATCTGATTTGGGATAAAACCCAACATATATTCTGTAAGTGTTTCTCTATATGTGATGTCTGCTAATATTTAGTTATAAAAAAGTCAGAGTGAGGCTATTTAGTCCTGATCATATTTTAAGAAGTTGTGTTGAAATATAATGTTGACTTTTGTAATTTTTTAGTAATTTTCATATATTCTAAGTATGTTTGGAAGTCTACCAGCTTTATTTTAGACACACTGAAATGTCAGGAATTTTCATGTGAGTTCTATTTCCAGGTTACTTAAATTGGTTATATCTACCAAACATATGGCTGCGGAATAACCCAAAGTTACTAATTTAATTAAGATTTATTATGTAAGCAAAAACTTACCATGAAAGGCTTAATTAAAATCCAGAGTATCATAATTGATGACAGGATCTGATTATCTTATTTTTAAAGTTAATTTAAGAGAAATGTAAAATAGCATTTCTCCTTTAAAAATCAGCCTGGGTTTAATTTAAGATACAGCTCTTAAAATATAACATAGATCTATCTAGGTGCTTTACTTTGTCAGATTTTAAAGATTTTATTATTTTGGGTTAATGGTAGTATCAATCAAAAGAGAACAATCAAAAGTGAACTAGTTTCATTCCCAATACCTAGACAGGTAGGAGCAAAGATCACCCAGATCTTTAACCATTTGTATGCCATAAGCTTCTATAGACACAATTTTAAATAAAATTCAAAATATCGTGACAATTAACTGGTTAAAGAGAGAAGAAGCAAAGATATGCCTTCAGTGTATTTTCAGCTATCCTGCTTTGATAGAAAAATGGTTTGCTTGTAACACTGGGATCTTGTGAAAGGAGGGGTTAAGCTGAGAAGTTGGTGGGATTTGGGAAAAGTCTAAAAGGCACACAGGAAGCTGCCTAGGAATGCAAGGACTCCCTGTGGGTGGAGGAGGATGGGTTGGGGAGACTTGTTAGTTTTTATAAATTTCATGTTATTTTTAAGATGAAAAATGACTCTGATTTTAGTTACTACTTTTTTAAAGTTAGTCCTCTTTTTTCCCCGAACATCCTGATCTTTCTAGCTCTTTCCATTCTTCTCTTTACAGACCTTTATCTTTCAATCTCCCAGACAGGACAGGTAGACAAGGTATTGCTGACTTTGAGAAAAATATACTTTAACAAAAGGGAAAGCAAAATGATGTCAAAGGCAATTAATTATGTAGGCCAGACTCAAAAATTCTTTGTGTTAATGAACCCATATAGTCCCTGTAGCCTATTTTTCATTCTAGTTTCTCCTTGTAGTTTCTTCATCTTTTATTGGACTTAGTGTATTTTTCTAGTATATCATCAATGTCATCTTTGTTCTGTTTGTCTGCCTGCATTGTGAAAGGAAAGATTAAGTTTTTTGTTTTTATTTTTAAAGATTGTCATTTAACTGACAAATTACATTTTGTAGAAATGACAATTTATTTTGTATGTTAAATTTAGAATTTATTTTGAGCATCATGTGGCAGAACCAATCTTACTTTAACACTCATAGATTTTTTTCCCCCTCATCTTTCTAAATTAGGATTCTAACATAAAATTGCCTTCTAGGTTTTGGAAACCCTAGGTTTTAAAACCCAAAAGCTGAGCCTTCAAAGTTTTGCATACAAAGTAGGAAACAGTGAAGGCTTAGAACAGTGACTGTTAAATAGTACTGCAATTACAAAGTCTTAACAGAATTGCTTTTACTAGTTTTGATTATAGGTACATATTAAAAGTAGCCAATAAAAAACAAGATCAGAAATTATTAAAATTGAATTAAACATTCTAAAAACTGGAATTAAATATATTTACCAAAATAAAGTGGATTTCTACTGTAGGAACCTTCTAACATCCCAACATGTCGTAATAAGACAAAAAATATGATAAACTTTGAGTATTTTTGTGAAGCATATTGGCAAATATTAGAAATGTTTTTAATAGACTCCTAGCTTTACTAAATTTTCTCTGAAAAAAAATTTTACACCATAAGTTAACTGTTTGAATTACTTTTTAAACATTTCTCTGTAGATGAGCAACAACTTTTTTATACAAAGCCATTTCAGGAAAAATGAAAATGTTTGTAGGACCCCATTTAAAAACTTCAAAATAAAAATATTTTATTAAACTCTATGGAGAAAAAAAATCTATTAACTTAACAAGTTAGGTTACCTACCTTATAATTAGGAAAATGTCACTGAGAATATGGCATAGCTATTAGGACGCTAAATTATTGCTTTCTGCTTGTGTTTGAGAAGCAGCATCAGACAGGTGATTTTCTAAGATCTTATCCCAGAATCATAGGCTGTCTCATGAAGCAGGGTGTGCCACATTTGGTCCCTAGATCTATATTACTTTATCCTTGCAGTAGAAAATAAATAAATCACTCTATTGATCCAAATCACTGCCAATGTTCCAGTTTTTAATTTATGTTAAATTGCTATTTTCTAACAAAGAACCATCAACCACTTGGGTCTTTTAACTTCCATACCTAGAACTAGTAATAGCTTTTTTACTTTTTAAATCAAGTTTATATTTTTAAAGAGTATAGAATAAGAAAAGGGGCTTAAGTAACAGATGTTGGGAAGTCAGCCTGTGAGTTGATTCTGCCCCTTTATGTTGACATGCAGTTATTCTGTTCTACAAAATTATAGTGGGGACCCCTGAGGTCAAAACTAGTTATATTAAATCCATGAGTGGCATTAGTCTACTATATTATTTTCACACAGGCAGTTCCTGTGCTAGAAATTAAACTATAAATGAAGAGTATATAAAATATTCTAATGTTGATAAAATTTTTAGTAAAATACCATATTCTTACTCACTAGGGGATTGTCATCAGTATTTCTCATCTCTTTGTTTATAATTGCAGTATTAAAACACTGCCTTTAAAACAAAGAGCAAGCCTCTTATAAGTTCCCAGATTAAAAGTTATTTTACCATAGATTCAGCAGTTAAAATATTGGCATTTTCTATTTCATTCAAAACATGTTTAAAAATCTGCCATTATATTGTTAATGATTTTGAGTTTGAAACCATTTAATATTCTGTTTATTAATGTTGATGTTCTTTCACTTTGCTGTTAAGGTCAAAATTTTGAATGTGCGTATACCAACTTCCAGCAGGAAGGGTGGGTAAAGGTTTTAGTATGTACAAATTATTCCAACTACCATCTTCTTATGCTATATTTCAGGCTTAAAAATATTTTAAGATGGTAGGTTGGTATTTTATGTCTTAGATAAAATAAATATTTAGATTCTTTCCTTTTCCCTTCAAGAAAGTTAATTGCTATTGCATGAGGAAAAGGGAGCTTTCCGATTATTTAAAATATATTTTAGTAAATGCTGCTTTTTTAGTTTTGCTTGCACATATTTTGTTTATTTTTGGGTCTGGCAATTTAAAAACAAAATTTAAAAAAAATCATATCCATCCATTATTATCTTTGTGATTCCAGTGCTTGAAATTTCCAAGAGTATGTCTGTATAAGTCTTCTATCTGTTTGGCCTCATTTTGGTATACTTGCAGACTTCATTTTGTTTTCTTTCTCTTAATTCTGTTAATTTATTTAATCTCATGGGAGAGAAAACATGACCATTCTTTTATATACTGTACTTCATTCCTTCATCTAATTCATACTCTTAACAGCTTTAAATTCATATATTTGTTTTTGTTAGTGGAGTTGCTGCAATTTACGTGCCATGGTGGTGCTCAAGTAAAGTAACATAGATGGAAACAAGTTATTTCTCCAGTACGATTTCATTCCTTTTTTTTTCTGCTCGTGCAACCCTAAATCTTTAAGAACTATGCAACCCTAAATCTTTAAGAACTATGTTGTACTGTCATTTTACATTTTAAATTGTATAAATTACTAAGAAGTCAGGTAAACTTCATTTCTATAAATCTGAGTGTAAGTTGTCTTGTTGCTTGAATATATCTTTACTGAGAAGAAAACTAAGATGAAAATTATATTTCTGTGTTGGCAAATTGATTTTCTAATGGCAAATTATGATTTATTCTTTAATAAAATGTTTCAGACTTCACTTTCATGGAAGTCTGAAAATGAAATTGATTTTATAGCAGTTAGGATGTTGACTGCCTGGTAACATGAAATTGTTGTTTTTTTAAGCCCTAAGTTTTTGTATATAAACATTAACAGCTCATATAAGCATCTACTTAATAATCAACAGTTCTTCTTATATTTTTCCTTAACATTTTATATTCTGTTGAATCTGCTTTCTTAAAATGTTTCTTTAATTAAAACTTAATTGACATACACATCACAATTTAAAAATTTTGTACCATTTAAATTCATGACATTCTACACAAAAGTATTGAACATGCTTGAGAAATAATTTGATTCTCTTAATCCATTTGCGTGTTCTGAGTAGTTACCATCCTTTGCATGTCTATGGCTTGCTGCTTATGTTTAAAAGAATTGTAATTTGTTGTACTTAGAAACTTCTTTTGGTTTTACATAATAAGAACTTGGCACAGATATACTATTTAAATCTGCTCTATTGATTTTATATATTTTCATTAGTAGCCAACTGTTGATACCGTCTTTGGTAACAAAGAAATTACTTAATCTAATTAAACCTAACAAACTACATTTTTATTCTCATTTTCTCTGCTTAAGTTCAGTTTAACTGTTCATTGTATAGGGTATTGTGGAAAAAGTTTCTTGACAGTTATATTTAGTTTAATACTGAAAACAGTTACTTTATTTATAATATAAACCATATCATTCAGTAAAACACACATATCTACCTTTTCTCTTTTTCACAAAATCCTCTAATAATTTATACCTTTTAAAATATTTATATTTAAATTTCTTAATCAATACTTTTCTATAGCCAAGTCATCATTTGTACCCTGTATAGAAATTTCAAAGTAAAAATAGTGGCAAATTGGTTGTTATTTAGAAAAATATAAAATTTATTCTACCTGGAAAAATGATACTAGTTCCAGGATATCTGTGATTTTTTAAAATAATTTTTGTTCCTTTGGCAGACAACATACTTCCTATTAAAAGGAAAAGAGTCTATATAACATGGTAAAGCTATTTGAACTTAATTATTCTTTGATTTTTTGAGATGATCAGCTTAAAAACTCTTTTCAATATGATTTATGCTACCCTAAGTAATAGTCATATACATCTTTGTCTTTGGGGGCAATGGGAGAAAAGTAAGTTGTAACAAAAACTGCAGGTAGGTATTAATATAGATGTCAATCAAATTTTTAATAATACATCAAAACAACAATCCCTATTAAATTACAAAAACTGAAGTCCCAACTCTATTAAGTCTTTAATTGCGTATGGAGTGTTTCGTCCATATCACCCTTAGCATTGCCTGTGTGAACCACATCTATTAATACTACTTTACTGATTTTTCTATTATTTCCAATTCTGACTTGATAATCCATGGCTTTTATTTCATTGCTTAACAATGTTTGTATCCTTTATTCAGCAAATAGTTTACACTGGCCTATTTTGTATCAGTCAAGATTTTTCTCAGGTAACAGCTTTATTATTATTTTTTTAATTAACAAAAGAGGTAGGATTACATAAGAAAAATGACCTAAAATTACAAAATGGGACTTCAAAACTAGTGTCTCTAATAACATGAACATTGCTTCTTATATAGAAGTGTGCTAAATTAGGTTTACAGTTGTAAGCAAAGCAGATTTTATTTCTGTATCATTATTATTTATTAATTATTATATTATTTGTATTATTTTCTATACAAACAACTGTAAACCTACTCTTGCCAACCCCTGTATATATGTAATCTAATCAAAGTTGAAGATTTGTTTTCGTTACTTAATTGTCATCTTTGTGCAAGACAATTTATGCCACAGAATTGAGATGTTTGTTGGCTTTATTATATAGCATGACTAAAAATTGATGAAATTAAATTGGTATATAAATTAATCCTTAAAAAATATACAAATACTGTTAATGTAGCTACTTGAGAAAAATGATGTTTTCATTTTTCTTTCATTTTTAAGCATATTTTCTTTCAAAATTACTTCACAAAATTATAAATTTTCCTACTAAGATAAGAGCCAAATATTGTACAATAATGGCACTGAGAATTTTAAATTTTATTTATAAATTTTAAATTTTATATATGCCATCTTTTACATTTATTCTATTCTTTAAATTTGTATTTTGTAAACTAAACATATGTTGTTGAATCTACTTGATATGACAGAGTATTTTTAATTGTTATATCTTCACGAATGCATCAAAGGTTGGAATGATCCTCTTGTTGCAGTTTCATTTTTAGGCAGACCTGTTCCCTTTAGATTGAGGCTTTCCTTTAAAAGCCTGGTTGTTTTTTTTTAATGTCCTAGAACTTCCTTTAAGTTTAGAATAGCCTCCATAATTTAAAAAATATATATGTTGTTTTTAGGCATTATCCCTAAATAGAAAAACTAAACAAGCATGATCTATTACTTTTAGTTTTTATTTCACAGCATGTATTGATAATAAATGTCATTTTAAATGCAAACCCGAATATATCATGATTGTTATAAGATGTTTAATAAAGAACTAATGTAAAATATGCTTCATGCTTATATGTCAGTTATATCAAGATATTAGGTGGAGATCTAGCTTTTAGTCATTTGAATATTATGTGTAATATACAAGTGGTACAGTTTAATTTGTGTTTAATTCTTTACATTATCATTGCATGTATTCACTGTATTTTTAATGTGTCAGCTGTTTTCTCTTTATAGATTAGTATTTCAGTGTAACCATTCCATATCAATTCAAATTTACCATCTGGTCTCTAAGCTTGTTATATGAAAATCTTTTATTATTGTCCTCCATTCTTAGTGTTCTTTTGGTGAGCTACACCTGAGTTGTACATCTTCTTTTTCTTTTATTTGCTTCTGTATACAGGCTGGCTTAGCAGGAGCTCCAGCCCGTGCTGTTTCAGCTGTAAAGAATATGAATCTTCCTGAGATCCCAAGAAATATTAACATTGGTGACATCAGTATAAAAGTGCCAAACCTGCCCTCTTTTAAATAAAAAAAAATTTAAAGGCCACTCCCAGGTAAAATCCAGGGGGAGAAGTCATCTAAGTTTACCATGCAGTTGTTTACCAAAAATAGAGGAGGAGAGTCTTACCTTTTGCTCTTGGATTTAAGTCAAGGTACTGTATAGAAGTTGTGTAAAATCAGTATGGCAGTTCAATGTTGTTTTTCTTGTTCAGTGATTGTAAAGAAATTGAGTAGTTTCAGTGTGATTTTTTAAAAAAAATTTCTTTTCTAAACTGCATTCCTATGCCCACCTAAGGCATGCTTCTATGTATTGGCTACAACAGTATTTCTAAAAGTGTTTGAAACATTTCTTTAAATTATGTACTACCCAAAATGTTGCTGGTGTTTTGTATGGATCACAAGTATAGCATTCCTTAATTATTTCTGTTATTTGTCACAATTGTTATTTAAAGAATCAAGTATGTATTGCATGAAAACATTATGACCTTTTCCTCTTCGTTTAAATAAACTCCAAGGTAACTGGACTCTTAAAGCACCTTTCTGTTCGCCTGATATCTACTTTAGCAATAATTTTTTAAAGACCCTCTTACTCAACAAAGTAAATAAAAGTGTATTTTATCACTGTTAAGCAGCTGTTAATAACAATGTGTTAAATTTATACTTCTGTCTTTAGTACAGTCAGACCTCAGTTCTCAAGCATCTCCCATCTCGAACAATTCAATTCTTGACCAAGTTATTCATGGAAAAAATGTCTCAGTTGTCAAACAAAACTTCATTTCTCAACTGGACAACCTTTTCATTCGGATACCTGTATAATCAGTCACGTGTTTCTCAGGTAGCAAACAAAGGAAAGAATATGCAAGTCTGAGTCAGTGTAACGCTAAACCTGACGTTGTTAACGTCTCAGGAAATTGTGCGGTGAATATTTTTTGTTTTCTTTTGCTGCTGCTTATTATTAAATACTTACAGTAAGTCCCCATGGGACCTACAGAGGTTAGTGATAGCAGCAAAATGAAAAGGAAAGTGGTGAGAACAACAATAAAGCTTAAAAAAATAATTGCAAGGTATGATAGAGGTGTTTAGGTGTCTGATCTGTCTACTGAATATGGCATGGCAAAAATGACGATTAGCACAATTTTAAAATGCTAAGAGTATGAAAGTGCTCACAAAACAATGCAACTGAGAAAGGTTAAAATGGAATCATTTGGGGGTCTGGAATGATTTAATTCAATTTATATTATTTCTAGTGGGGGGGAAATGATTCAGTTTTCAAACAAATCGCTTCTCAAATAGCCTTCCAACATAAGTTCAAGAACTGCAGTTCCAATGTATTCGGAAACTCACTGAATTATTCTAAAGCTCGATTATTTCACAATCAAAAGTAGTGTATCTCATAACACATTGTCTAGGATGAGTTCTGGAATGGGACATGACAAATCTTTTTCTAAAAATTGTAGAATCCATTTTAAACATAAAGGTTTAAACCTTGTGTCTGCTCTCTTGCTCAGATATTGAAAAATAATTTTAGTAAATACTTAGTTTCTTTTGAACACAAAACCCTTTGGAACTCCTCTTGATTGGCCTATCCCAAAGTCAAAGCTATACTGTTTTCCTAAGTCCTAACAGTTGTATTCTGATTTCTCATAATTGGCCCACATTTTCTTATTTGGTCTTAATTTGTGAACAATGAGTAGGGTTCCTCTTCCAGTTAGACCAAGGTTTTCCTTACAGTTCTAGTCTTCCCTCACCAAATATTCTCTGAAACATTTTGTTAGATTTGTGGAATGTAAGCAAAGTCACTTTATTTTTTTTCTAAATAAAATTAATCTGACTCTAAGGCTCTTCCTGTTGAGGCAACAGGAATTTCAGTCAGTGATTATTTCCATCAGTTCACAGATATGTAAAAGTCTTAGAGGAAGGTTATACACAGCAACATTCGGGGAGATCCCTGGTCTTCAGTCATTCGACAAATGTTTAAGTGCCTACTGTACCAGGTGACTAAGGCCCCGTTCTCATGGAGCTATATACAGTACCACACACGGTGTCTGGTAGTCTGGCAATATTTCCTCCTTTCTCTTTTTTCTTTTTTTTTTTTGGAGGTGGAGGAGGGTGGAGGGAATGGTGGTGTGTTTGAGAATTATGGGAAGATTAACTTTTTGTATGTTAAGGATGTGCCCAAATTAGGGAAACCTCTGGGTAAGATCATACTTTAATCTAAAGAGACAATCAAAAGGGTTTTATTTCCATTATATTCTATGAAATACAATGCTCAAACAACCAATCAACATTCCTCCTCTTCCCCTTCCTTTTTCCTTTAGTAAATACTGACTGAGCATCAGCTATGTGCCAGGCTTGTTCTAGGTACTTGGTTATAACAGGGAACAGAATAGTTTATATTATAGCATAAATTTAAATGGCCACAAATAAATATATAATATGTCAGGTGATGATAAGTACTATGGAGATAAATAAAGCTGGAGAAAAGGGTATAGGGAGTAGCAAGGTAGGGAGTGAGATGGGTTGTTACTGTGAATCATAGAGTGGGTAGGGGAAGGCATTGCTAATGAAGTAATATTTGAATAAAAACCTGGAAGTATTAAGGAGGGAGTTGGGGAGATTTGTGGGGCAAGAGTAATCCAGCCAGAGGATATAGCATTGGCAAGACCCAGGTATGTAAGGGCATGCTTAAGATGTTTGAAAAACATCAAGGAGCCATAGCAGAAAGGGCAAAAGGGAGAGTGAGTTATTCAATGGCCCTAATTATAAATCATTTACACTTTTTATTCATGAATGGTGCACAATAAGGGATAGTAACTTTTTAAAAATACATTTTTTATTTCAGAGCCGAAGGGAGAGGAGGAGAGAGATAGAAACATCAGTGATGAGAGAATCATTGGTTGGCTACCTCCTGCATGCCCCCCCCACTGAGGACAGAGCCTGCAACCCAAGCATGTGCCCTGACTGGGAATCAAACGTGATCTGCTGGTTCATAGGTCGACATTTAACCATTGAGCCAAGCCAGCCAGGCTATTAAATAATTTCAAAAACTTTTTAATATTTTGGGAAGTAACAAGTCAGAAACTTCCAGTTAAACAGTGATTATTAAACACATTTATGTTTGTGTTCTCTCAGACCACACTAAAATGATGGCAAAGAATTAAAAAAAATAATATAAATCCAAAAGATTTTAAAAAAATCAGATGATAACAGGTGTATAATTTTGGAAACTGGGAAACATGAGTGAATGGTATATAACTGAGCACACTTGAGATAGCTGATATTTAAGTTGGCAGTAGAATAACTGGAAGCATGTGGGTTTCCACTACAGAACCTGAAAGTTTTTAGGAATTGGAGATACTAGTGAAAATGGGAGAATTACCTAGAGGTCTATCCCATTCACCATATCACAGACTTTAGCAATTGCCTTAGCCTTTTATTCTTCCCTTGAACTAGGAGCCAGGTGTTTACCCTAAAGATACATTCTCATTAGTGCTTTGCCCCCATAGCGCCCAGATTGTTGGCAGTCAGGCTTATACGCTATTCTCAGCAGGAAATCATAGTCTATTCTTCCACAGGGAAATTAGCCCAAGAGAAAAGACCTACAATTAATGATGTTTTAAATTTTCTTACTGATATGGGCTATCCATATCATCCTTCACTAGAGCTCTTCTGTTGAAAAGCCCCTCCTATGCACACACAGCTTGCAGTCTGTTTTTTAGGGCCTCACATATGATCACACAGCACAGATCGTCAAACACTTGAGGAGAGCTGCCAATTTGAAAGGTAGACACCTGCACAAAACATAATGAAACTAACAGGCAAGACCTTAAAATATTAAAAGTAGTCATTACTAATCCCACTTTATCAGACACCCTTTGTGTATCACTTCAGAAACCTCAGTCCAGACATTGCTGCAGTAACTAATTCTTCATGATCAACTACAACTGGACCTTGCCATGTTTTTGGCTCTAGCTACAACTTTCTGTTCCCTGCCCTGGACTTCTCTGCCACCCCAATTGGAATGTAGTAACCTTCTTGGCACTCCTATATGCACAATTTGGAGTTGAGGGAAAATTAACTTCAATCTGAGACCCGTGAATTGAATAGGTATTTCTCCTTTGTGTACCTTAGGGTTCTGAAAATATTTCAAAAAGATTTCTCAGAAAGTCCTATGGGATTGAAAGCTAGTTATCTACATCCTCTTTTTATTTTTAAATTTTAAACTTTTTTTCCATTTAGTGCCAATCTTCTACACTTTCCTAGGATTACATTCTCCTCAAAATTGTCTGTGTATAAGCCTTTTTCAAGGCTCTGCTTTTAGGAAACTCAGGCTAAGATCAAGAATAGGAGTGAGAAAGGAACGTTTGGGGAACAAAATGAAGCTCTTGGGCATATTTTTAAGTAGTATAACATGGCATATTTAATGAAGGAATGGATGAGAAAGCTGAGAGGATTCCCAGAAAGTAGGAAAAAAAGACAGATGGATAAGAAAAGAAAAGGTAAAATTAGGGGATCACTCTAATTCACTCTCTGACAAGTAGGTAATTCACCCTCTGACCAGTTCCAGAAGAGGAAGAAAAAAATGTAGGGGTGACAATTATAAAAAAAAAATTTTTAAGATTATGTAGATCATAAGAACATGATTGAAGCCCCCATTAGGTATTTAGCAAGTTCAGTAGTGGTTGTCTTCTTAGGGCCAGGACTTAAAGTAGGAAATGGTGTTACAGATCTGGGTGCCCTAATAACAATGGGGATGATGAGATCCTGAAATAATAGATACAAGCTTGTGGCACTTAACTGGCAGGAGCAAAGTGGGTAAATAATGAACTAACTGCAAGGTCAGGGTGGCAGCCTCAGTTCCTGATCTGCAGAAAGCTATAGAGATGGTTAATGGAACCACTAGGCACCAGATAGATGGCCAACCAGTAAAGGCATTGCCCAAACTTATAATCAGAAATAAAATTTTAAAAATGGATGATCAGGACAGCCATCACAATAAAATACTATGAACTTTTGTTCAGTTTCTGTTCCTGAGCCAGTTCTCAGACCCAGGACTCATTGATTGACAGAAAGAGGATGGACCCTGAACACCACAGCCAAGTGCAGGTTAATTATTTTCCCACCGCTTCTCTAAAGAGACTTGGGTAACCATACACTGGGAAATAGAAAATACCCAATATATTGAGGATTAGTAGGCATAATTTTCAAGTTGATGTTAACTAGAGACCAAACATTATGCCCATTTGCCCCTATTAGAGTGCATATAGGAGTGCCAAGAAGGTTCCTACAACATTCCAACTTGGGTGGCAGAGAAGTCCAGGGCAGGGAGCAGGAAGTTGTAGCTAGAGCCAAAAACATGGCAAGCTCCAGTTTGCATTAGAGTGGGAGCATAAGGGGGCTGAATAATAAATTCAGTCTTGGCCCACATCGAGCTCAGCGAGTCCACTGGGTCCACAGGTCCACTTAGAGGTCATTTTCCTCATCACTCAATATACATTATAGAAACACTTAGTGTTTGAGGGAAATTCTATAGTGGTTCCTTGGCCTATGAGATAAGAACTATTGTAGAAAGGAAGATTAAGTGGAAGCTTAGAAATTGTCCCCATACTGTCAGCCACAATAAGTAAGTAGCAATATTGCATCTTGGGGAAGAAAAAACTATTGGTGCCACACTTAAACACATAAAAGATGCTAGAATGGTGGTCTCCATCACATACCAATTTAATTGGCCAGTCTGTTCCCTAGAGTTGGATCCTGGAGGATGCAGTGGACTGCCCCAAATTTTACTAAGTTGTATCTCCACTTGTAGCTGCTGTGCCTGATGTGGTATCTTTGAGCAGATCAATAAGGTAGACTCAGGTAGTAGCTAATATCTTGGTTGTTAGCCAAAGACCTAGAAGAAGAAATATTAGAAGATCAGGAACAAGAAAGTTTAGGGAAGAGGCATGTGGATAGATCTATATGAATGAACATGAAAATATGAAAGTTTTTTTTAATCAATTGGATGTTACTCATCAGCAAAGACACCACCAAGTAGAATGACTCAGCAAAGTGTTCAGTGTGGCTCTGTTATTGGCCACTGCAGTGTTTGGCACAATGGGAATTTGAATTACGTAGCCAGGAATGGAGGATACCCATAGGTCCAACAGCATGGGCCTTCTACTCATCAAGGCTGATTTAACTACTGCTTGTATCAAATACAGGGTGGGGCGAAAGTAGGTTTACAGTTGTTTGCATGGGTAAATTATCTTAATGAACTAACTGCAATGTCAGGGTGGCAGCTTCAGTTCCACAATTAATAAATAATAACACAAGAAAAAACTTTTGTGTACTTACAACTGTAAGCCTACTTTTGCTCCACCTTGTATTTTATCTACCAACTAGAGGCCTGGTGTACGAAAATCGTGTGGAGAGGGGGAAGGTCTTCAGCCCAGCCTGTGCCCTCTCACAGTCTGGAAGCCCGCTCCCATAAGCAGACCTAAGCCCTCAGTCGGACATCCTTAGTGTTGCCACAGAGGCAGGAGAGGCTCCTGCCACTGCCACTGTGTTTGCCAGCCCTGAGTCTGGCTTCAGGCTGAACAGTGCTCCCCCTGTGGGAGCTCACTGACCACCAGGGGGCAGCTCCTGCATTGAGCATCTGCCCCCTGGTTGTCAGTGCGCATCATAGCAATTGGTAGTTCTGCTATTTGGTTGATTTGCATATTGGCCTTTTATTATATAGGATTACCTTCTGTAATAGATTTCTCCCTAAGAATTGATAGTGATGTCAGATCATGTCAATGTAAACAACTTTTTAAACAACTAATTAGTCATCCAACCATGAACAAAAGTGCCTCATTGGGAGATGTGGGACCCACCAACCTACACTAAGGTACCTGAGAGGACTCTCACCTAACTGTGCTTTCAAAAATAGACTTAACATACCTGATAAGGGCTGAGGGTCAGAGGGAGTTAGTGAACCTGCCCCATCCTTGCTCACCTCAATAGGAAAAGAAACCTGGAGAGTGCTTGTTTGTTCAGATTCAGGCAAGAGAGAATTTGTAGAAGTCTAGCCTGCCTGAGGGAAGATTTCAGCACACCATCAGAGTGGAAAAGATAAGAATTTGTGCACAGTGGAGAGGAAGACTCTGGCAGAGCCCTACATCACCAGCACCACCCACCACCACCCTGTGACAGACAATGCATGGGGCTAAGCTGTCAAGTGTTGTGGAAAGCTGTGAATGAATGTCTAGCTATACGTTTTGTGGGTTGTGGCTGGAGAAATCTGTTTCTCTCCAGCAGCACCCAGAGTCATGAGGTGGAACCTCCATGACTGGGAGGATGAAGGAGAAAAGGAAGGAAACAGATAAGAATATCAAAGGGAATTGAATAAGTGGTTCCTAATGACTGCTTCAGGACTTAAGCAGGAAGTTCACCCACAAATATCCCACTTGAGAATCTCCCCAATGGGTCCATGGGCTCCCACATCACCTGAGGTTGCTAAACTCATACCTCCCTTGACTTTGTGGAGGATCTTTGTGAGTGCTTTCAAGTGCAGCAGTGAGAGCAATTTTGGGGTGCTCCGAAAAATTCTGGTGGGCAAGGGAGAAATCACAAACTGGAGCTATAGTGCCACCTTCTGGGAAACAAATGAAAGGTTTCCAGCAGTCAGCCTAGTTATAAGAACTAAAAAAAGATATAAAACTTAAGAAGTCTGCCACAAGAGACAACAAGACTGGGGCAGGTCTACCCATTCAAAAGCTGAGGAAACCCCAAACATAGCAACACCAATGATCACTACCCATGGGAAAACAACCATAGAGATTTAAGGAGGTGTCTGCCACTTCAAATGGGAAAACACTAGTGCAAAAATCCAAGGAACATGTGAAATCAAAATATGTCACCCCCAAAAGATATAATTCTCCAACAACTGAGCTCAAAGCCGCAGAATACTGCAATTTAGCTGATAAAGAATTTAGAATAACCGTTTTGAAGAAATTTCAGTGAATTACAAGAAAACTCAGAAAGATATTATTAGGGGGAAAGTACATGAACAAACAAAATGAACTCTTTACTAAAGAAATAGAAAGTATTTTAAAAAGAACCAAAGAAAAACTCTGAAGTTGAAGTATTCATTGACTGAGATGAATACTACAACAAAGAGCATCTGAAGTAAAATAGAGCAGATAGAAGACAATAAGTGACAGAGGACAGGAATTTAGAAATAACAGAAGTGAACAAAGAAAAAGAACACCAACAACAAAAAAGAGAACAAATAAAGCCATAATGATCTAAGGCTTAATCAAAAGGGAAAGTATTAGAATAATTGGGGTTCCAGAAGGAGATAAGAGAGAGAGTTTATTTTTTTAAAATAATAGCTGAAAACTTGCCAATCCTGGGGAAAGATTTTGACATCTAAGGTCTTGAAACTGATGAGTCACCAACTTCAAAAGGTAGGCATAAACAGAGAAAAAGAAATAATGGAAATACAGAATAACCAGAAAGCAATTGATAAGATGACAGTAATAAGTCCTTTCATATCAATACTTATTCTAAATGTAAATGAATTGAATTCACCAATCAAAAGGCACAAAATGGCTGAATAGATAAAACAAGACCCACTATATGCTTCCTACAAGAGAACAACTTTGGTTTTAAGGACATACATAAACTCAAAGGGATGAAAAAAATATTCCATGCAAGTAGAAACCAAAAGAAAGCTGGGGTAGCCATACTTGCATCAAACACAATATACTTTAATCCAAAAATAGTAACAAGAGACAATGAATGCCATTGTATAAGGATAAAGGGGTGAATACACTAAGATATATAAAATACAGTTATAAACATATATGTGCCTAATATCTAATATAATAAAAGAGAAACATGCAAATTGACTGTTACCACCAGCCAATCAGAGCGGCTGTATGCAAATTAACCCAGCCAAGATGGAGGCCAACAGCCATGGAGCCAGAGCAAACCAGAGGATTCTGTTGCAACTGCCTGCCTAGGCTGGCTGAGCCTCTGCTCACAGCCACGCCCACCAGCCAATCAGAGCGGCTGTATGCAAATTAACCCAGCCAAGATGGAGGCTGGCAGGGCGGCTCTGCACTGGGAGCCTCCACGGCCGGCCGGCATAGCTGTTCCAGGTGTGTCAGCTCAGTGGGAGGGGGGGTCCGGCCTGGGGCCTCCTTGGGGCGTCCAGGAGCAGCTGTCCTGGGTCTGCTGCCTGGCTCCACCCCCCGGGGGCCTCCACCAGGCGTGTGGGAGAGTGGGTCCTCCACGGGGCTTGCAGGAGCAGCCATCCTGGGTCCACTGCCTGGCTCCGCCCCCCAGGAGCCTCCTCAGGGCATCCAGAAGCAGCTATCCTGGGTCCACTGCTTGGCTCCGCCCCCTGGGGGGCCTCCCCGGGGCATGCGGGAGCGCGGGGGGCCTCTGCAGGGTGTGTAGGAGCAGTCGTCTCAGGTCCGAAGCCTGGCTCTGACCCGGGGGCCTCCTCAGGGCCATGCGGGAGCACCCGTCCAGGGTCCGCTACCTTCATCCACCCCCCAGGGGCCTCCACAGGGCGTGCGGGAGCGTCTGCTGCACAGTGCGGAGAATCCGAAGCCAGTTCGCTGCCCGGCTCCACCCCAGGTGTGTTTGCTCAGCAGCAGGGCCCCACCGAGGGATCCTGCACCAGCGTCCGTCCCTGGCTTGCCACCCAGCTCTGTGCCAGGTGTGTCCCCTCAGTGGTGGGGGCCCATCAGGCGTGTGCGATCATGGGCCCTCTGGTGGGAAACGTCCAGGCCTCCCACCCCCCAGTGCACGAACCCTGAAGGGGCTGTGGACAGCCTGAAAATGGCCCTCAGCCCCTCACCCAGGCTGGCCAGGCATGCCAAGCAGGTGGACATCCCCCGCAAGGTGTCCCAGACTGCAAGAGGGCACAGGGACCCCCACCCTCAATTTTTGTGCACCGGGCCCCTAGTCTGAATATATTAGGCAAATACTAGCAGATCTAAAAGAAGACAGCGACAATATAGTAACAGTAGGGGACTTCAGTCATAGATATATAGATCATCCAGACAGAAAGTAAACAGGGAAACATTGGAATTGAATCATACTTTAAATCAAATGAACTGGACATATATAGAACATCCCATCCAACTGCAGCAGAATACACATTCTTCTAAAGTGCACACAGAACATTTTCCAGAATAGATCATGTATGCGATAGGACAAAAAAACAAGCTTGGAAAATTTAGGAAGACTAAATATCAAATATATTTTCCTACTAGAAAAGATGGAATTAGAAATCAGTAACGAAGAAAGCTAGAAAATCTATAAATATGTGAAAATTAAACAACACACTTCTAAACAACCAATGGGTCAAATAAAAAATACGGAAAATAAAAAATATCTTGAAACAAATGGAAATGGAAACACAACATAGAAAACACAACATGGGATGCTGCCAAAGCAGTTGCGAGAAAGAAGTTTATAACAATAAGTGCAAACATTAAGAAATTAGATCTAAAATAGCGTATTTTTACATCTTGAACTAGAAAACAAAGAACAAGTTAATCCCAAAGTTAGCAGAAGGAAAGAAATAATATAGACCAGAGTAGAAATAAATGAAATAGAGACCAGAAAAACAGTAGAACAGATCAACAAAACTGAGAGCTAGCTTTTTGAAAAAATAAAAGAAAATTGGTAAACCTTTAGCTAGAACCACGGAAAAAGAAAGAAGACTCAAAAATGAAAGGGGAGATATTGCAACTGATACTACAAAAAAACACCTATTGGATCATAAGAGACTACTATGAACAAGTATATGATAACAAATTAGACAATCAGATAAATCCCAGAAACACAACCTACCAATACTGAATCAGGAATAAATAGAAAATAAAAGCCAATAACAACAAGATTGAATCAGTTATCAAAACATCTCAACACAGGAAACCTCAGGACCAGGTAGTTTCACTGGTAAATTCTAAAAATTTGATGAATAATGGAAGTCCTCGAAATCTTCCAAAAAATTGAAGAGGAGGGAACATTTCCAAACGCACTTTAAAAGGCCAGCATTATCCTGATACCAAACCCAGATAAGGACACTACAAGGAAAGAGAACTATAGATCAATACTCCTGATAGCCCTAGCCGGTTTGGCTCAGTGGATAGAGCATTGGCCTGTGGTTTGGGTCCCAGGTTTGATTCCGGTCAAGGGCATGTATCTTGGTTGCGGGCATTTCCCCAGTGGGAGGTGTGCGGGAGGCGGCTGATCGATGTTTCTGGCTCTCTATCCCTCCCCTCTCCTTTCTTCTCTGTAAAAAATTAATAAAATATATATTTTTAAAAATACTCCTGATAACTATAGATGAAAAATTCTCAATAAAATATTAGCAAACAATTCAAGAACATATAAAGAAGATTATAAGCACGCTGTGCTGGAGGGTAGGGGAACTGGAGATATGTTGCTTAAATGTGTAAACTTGTAACTTGTACATAAATAAGTCCTAGAGATCTAATGCAAAGTATGGTGATTATAGACAACACTATCTATAAAAGTGTAACATGCTAATTAGACCAGACAGCCAAACAATCTTCCAGACATCATTCCAGACGTCCTTCCAGATGAAGCCACGGTGGCCCTGGCTAAGGCAGAGGTGTTTAGGGGTTATCAGGCAGGCAAGCAAGCAGTTAAGGGTATCAGGCAGGCAGGCAGAGTGTTTAGGGGCGATCAGGCAGGCAGGCAAAGGAAGTTAGGAACAATCAGGCAGACAGGTGAGCAGTTAGGGATGATCAGGCAGGCAGGTGAGCGGTTAGGAGCCAGTGTTCCTAGATTGGTTTTCTAATGTATAAGTGGGAATACCAATGTTGCTTACCGCATAGAATTACTGTGATGACTACATGAACTAATCCATATAATGTGCTTAGCATAGTGCCAAACACTAGGTCAGCACTTAATAAAATGGTCACTTTAAAAAAAAGTATGTGTCTTTACTGTAGAGGGAAATGCATACATGCAAATACAGAAGGGTCCTGACTGGTTAGCAAAGAATATATTTTACTTTAAAGGGCTTGTTCTTCTTGGAACAATGCCCTTCTGGAAACTTCTTTTAGATACCTTCCTTAACTATTCAAGCTCCTGAAGTTTGGTTTCCTAGGATCTCTCCTCATTAGGACTTCAACCTGCCCCGGGGTTCAGGGTAGATATTGCAACACAGAAATTAAGATCAGAGTATTTTCCACAGTAAAGCTCTCTTAGTTTCAGAAGGCAGGAATTCTAATTATTATGTTTAAAACCTTCTTTGTAATGTAGCTTTCACTTCCTGGAGAGTTTATTTTTATAGGTGCTTTTCTGTTCCTGTGAAAGTAGGAGAAACAATAATACCCAAACTGTAAAACCATTCGTTCTGGAATTAACAATAAATGTGATATTTTTTTCCAAAGACCTCTCCCAAAACATGAAAGATAAAGTAGATTATTTCACAACCCACCCTTGGACACTAAGTACCACCACTTGCTCTATGTCACCACCCACCCCTTCCCCAGTGAGCTGGCCCTGTGACTGTGGCCTGTGCCTCCCTCAGAGAATTGCCCCAGTTCGCTTTAATTAGATATTACTTCCTAAACATCTGGTATATTTTGTATGAGTTATTTGTAGAAACAACAAAAGCTGGTTACTGACTATTCCTTCTTCCCTTAAGCTATTTTCTAGTGCCCTATAATGGAATACTTAGGATTAGGGGTTGGTAAAATTATGTTTAGAGTGAGAAAAAAAAACAACACAAACTCCTAAATGGCTTTAGAGTGTGGAAGTCATTATCTTTTCAGTTTTCAGTGGACCAGTGCTACCTGTGTCCCACTCATACGATTTTCAAATGTACCTTAAGTCTGACTGTAGTAAAATCTAACAACCTACCATAAAGCAGCTCATTTTAGATGACTGGATGAGCTACGTACTTTGTAGTTTGGCAGTTTAAAACAAGTTGCAGATGTGGGAGTTTAGTACCCTGAGAGCAGCAGCCTGAAATGAGCTGCTGTGTGTCAAGGAGATTTTTGCACATTTCACTAATCACTGCTTTCAGATTTATTAATAAACTTTTTAAAATGCAGCTGTCACTTATCATGCACTGCTATGGCCTGAATTATCTGTCCCTCCAAAATTTATATGTTGGAATCTAACACCCAAGGTAAAGTTATTAGGAGTTAGGGCCTTTGAGAAGTGATTGGTCATGAGGTAGAGCCCTTATAAATGGGCTCAGTGCCTCTATAAGAGGTTCCCTAGAGCTTGCTTGTCTCTTCCAATTTATGATGATACAACAATAAGTCTGCAACCTGGAAGGGGGCCCTCACTCCACCACGCTGGCACCCTGGTGTGGTCTTCGGCCTCCAGAACTGTGAGAGAAAATTTTCTGTTGTTTATAAGTTACCCAGTCTGTGTATTTGTTATAGCAGCCCAAATGGACTAAAACACAAACCTAATTCAGAAGAGCTTATGAATATTTTATGCTGGGTAGGAAAGGCATAGTTTTGGACCCTATGACATCATAAAGGAGGGCAAGCCTGCAGAAGGGCTTCAGAAGAGATGAACACAATCTGAACACACCTGACAAAGAGGCAACTGGAGCTTGGTTTCTCAGCCTTGGCACTGTTGACATCTGGGGCTGGATAATTCATTGTCGGGGCTGTCCTGTGCATTGTAGAGTGGTTAGCAGTAGCATCCCTAGCCTCTACCCACTCTATGCCAGTACTGGCCTATCTCCCAGTTATAATAGCAAAAATATTTCTAAACATTGGCCAATGTCCCCTGGGCTGCAAAATCACCCTCAGTTGAGAACCATTTAAATAGAAAATTCAGAATTCCTGGGGAAAACTTTGCACTGTCTATATTTTGTTGAGGTCCCTGATGGCAGTGACACCACCTATGTGCTGCTCAGAAGCATTTATCAAATGCTGTCAGGAGGTTGACATTTAAAGTTAACTCAGTGGATCCCAATCTTTCTTTCTTAAGATCTAATCTCTTCCCTGAACTCCAGCATTTTTTCAAGATACTCAGGAGATTATGAAATCAATTTAGTGGGCACTAACCAGCATTTTCTTTAAAAAATGAAATAATGGCCCACCTGGTATGGCTCAGTGGTTGAGTGTCTACCTATGAACCAGGAGGTCACAATTTGATTTCTGGTGAGGGTACATGCCAGATTGCAGACTTGATCCCCAGTAGAGGGCATGCAGGAGGTAGCTGGTCAGTGATTCTTTCTCACTATTGATGTTTCTATCTCTCTCTACCTCTCCCTTTCTCTCTCTCTGAAATCAGTAAAAAGAAAAAGAAAAAAGAAATAATGGAATATAATAAAATAGTACAGAAAATATTAGAGTATACTTTGTAGAGTAAATATAGACTTGCAAAACTTTTGATTATTTGTATGGGTTACACAATTGTGGATGCGTGTTCATCTTAGATATTGATGTAAAATGTATTACTTACCAGAGTTGGCAATTAAAAGAGTTTGAGAATTTGTACTGTATTTCAACTTATCCTCTGGATATACACTTTTCTCCTAATGTGCAATGTATTAGTTTCTCATTGCTGCTGTAACAAATTACCACCAATTTAGTGGCTTTAAACTTAAAACATGCAGGTTTATTCTCTTACAGTTCTGGAGATGAGAAATCCAAAATCAGTTTTACTGCACAAAAGTCAAAGTGTTGACAGGACAAGGACCTCAGTCCCATAGCTTCAAGGAACTGAATTCTGCCAACAACCAGTGAGCTTAGAAGAGAATTGTGAATCGCAGATGAAATAGCAGCCCAGGCTGACCTGTTCACTGCAGCCTTGTGAGATCCCGAACAGAGTACTCAGCCAAGCTGTGCCTGGACTCCAGACCCATGGAAACTGTGAGTTAATAAATAGGTGTTGGTTTAAGTCCCTAAGATTGTGGTAATTTGTTATGTTGCAAAAGAAAACTAATGCAGGCATTCAAGGGAATGACTAGAGCAAAAATCTAAACTCTGCTGGTTTAGTATACTGATATTAAGTTATTTTATGCAATGACATGGAATAATTTCAAATGCATTTTTGCTAAGTGAAATAGCTAGAGCCAAAAGGCTGCTTACTATAGGATTCTATTTATGCAATGTTTTGGAGAAGGCCAAACTATAGCAATGAAGAATAAGTTGGTGGATAACAAAAACTGGAGATAGCGGGAGAGGTTGACGACAAAGGGCAAGAGGAGGGAATTTATGGGGGGAGGTAAGTTAACTGTTCTGTTTTCTGACTGTGGTGGTAGATACACATCTTCATACATTTGTCAGAAGACATGGAACTGTATACCACAGATAAGGAGTTTTGCTCTGTACAAATTCAAACATAAATTTAAAAATTAAGTAATTTTAATAAAAATTATACATTACTTACTTGGAGTTCCTTGCCCTGAGTAAAATCCCTCCTCCCCAATCTGGACAATAGGAGAGGCTGAAGAGAACTCCTTGTTCCAGGATTGGGACCACCACCATAGGGCTTGGCTGAGAATTGTGGAGAAGATGGCTTCCTTGTCTTCTGAACACTTCTGTTCCTCTCATGGAGTCAGAGGCCAGTCAAATGATCAACTCCAATATATGGCCCCGTGAAGTTATTGAATTTCAAAATAGAAGATGGAAAGATCAATTTGGCTTATACTTCTCCACAGTTGCAATATCTACAAAATGTGAGGTTATGCATTAGAATTGAAGACATTAGTATGAACTCATGGTTAGCTTAATATACATATAGATGGGAGGCATATAGAAATATTTATAAATATATATATATGTATATATATATTGACACACACACACACACACATACATACAGTGGTTAGTATACACACATGGTATTTCTTTATTCTGTCAGCTGAGAGGGCCTGGAAGAAGCAAAAAGGAAAGAAGTGCCATACGTTAGAGGCAGTGAGCACACTCAGCACCCATATCTTGGATTCTAAATGCCATTTTTCAGTAAAGGGAAACAGGGCTCTCTCATTCTAGGGTGGAGCATCTTAAGGTGCCAGAAAGTAAGGGGGCACTCATGAAACAAGACAATGGGTACATATCAAAAGGACCCAAAAGCCAACTGAAAACTTTCAATGGCCATAGCTTAAGACAATTTGAGGGACAAAATAAATAACATAGTATTGGATTATAATCCAAAGTATAAAGTAAATATCTCTAAGTCCATACTGACACAAATAAATGAGTAGGTAAATGATAAAAAAATCAAAAAATCTATACAAAAGAATTTCAAATAATTTATGTAGGTTCTATACTTTCAACTTGATAGAGCATAACTCTCTATCCCTTAAGTATGGACTTTGCATAACAATGTTCATATAAGCAGTACCATATGGAAAGAGGAATAAGAGTGGAGAAATCTGATAAACACTGCTTCACCCTACAGTACCCTGGACATGCTGTGGTAAAAATGGCCCTTTACCTTTGCAATCTTTCTTCTAAGAACCCTAACCCAAATTATGAGAAAAAAAATGAGAAAAACCAAACTGAGGACCACTCTACAAAGTTAGCTGACCTGTCATCAAAATCGAGAAAATTCTGAGAACTGTCAAAAATCTAGAGGAGCCTAAGGGGAAATGATGACAATGCAATGTGGTATCTTGTTGAGATCTGGGGACAGAAAAAGGACATCAGATAAAAATTAAGAAAATTCAACTAAAATATGGACTGTAGTTATTAATAATGTTTGTTTCATTTGTTTGGATAAATTTAGCATACTAGTGTAAGATTAACAGTGGGGAAAACTGGTAGTTGGTATAAGGGAACCCTTTGTGCTACTCTTGGAATTTTTCTGTAAATATAACACAACTAGAGGCCCAGTGCACAGATTTGTGCACTGGTGGAGTCTCTCAGCCTGGCCTGCAGGGATCGGGCTGAAAACAGCTCTCCAACATCCCTCAAAGGGTCCCAGATTGCAAGAGACCAGGCCAAGGGACCCCACTGGTATGCGATTGGGGCCAGGGAGGGCTCCAGGGTGTGTCCGGCCTGTCTTGCTCATTCCCAATCGGCTGTACACCAGCAGCAAGCTAACCTACCCGTTGGAGAGTCTGTCCCCTGGTGGTCAGTTCACATCATAGCAACTTGTAGAATGGTCAAATGAACAGTAGGACACTTAGCGTATTAGGCTTTTATTATATAGGATTCTACAATTTATAAATATTTAAAAGAACATTTTTAAAATCTGAAAGCATGCATAGTATGATTTTTCCCCTATCTTTCTCCCTTCCTTCCTTCCTTCCTTCTTTTCTTCCCTTTTTCTTTCTTTCCACCCATCCATACATCCACCTGTTCTTCCATCAATTCTCTCTATATATACATAGAGAGATGCCTATAATGCTGTCCACCACATTTTAAGGACCCCTGTATATGACTTGTGGAATTGGTGGTAATTTTCTCAACTGCTTGAATTATTTTGAATAATTATGTTCTTTCTATTAAAGTATTAAAGACATTATGTTAGCTACATGAAGATGGAGAAAAAGTGCTATCAAGATCTTTCTATTTTGATAATATTCTAGTTATGATAGGAACTAACATACTGTTTCATTTTGTAGGGATTTGTGGGATAAAATTTGGCCCAAAAGAGGATTTACTAATTTACCATAATCCATCAGTATATTTATATACAATTAACTATATTAATTGTATACAAAACAAACAAATAAAAAGATGTTCTCTTTTTTTCCTATGGGAACTCCCACAAAGAGAGAGAGAGACAGACAGACAGAGAGAGAGAGAGAGAAGGACCTTGATTGTATAATTTTTCTGTTCAGATATATAAGATCTTTTACAGTTAGCCACAGGAGGAAGGAGGAATGCTCAAGTGTTCTCACCTCAGCTCCAGAGAGCTCAGTTCATTTGTAGCCAAGAAGTAAAGCATGTCTAAGAACAAACAATGGATTTAAGCCATAGTAGTGCTCTGCCTAATGTGAGAGGTGGGTCTGGCTCAATACAAATAATTGTTATTTCAGATGAATGTAATTGCAATAAAGGGTTAGTTATGAATAAAAGAAAGGAAGACAAAACATGACAAGAATCATTCTATTCTTTTTACTCCCTATCCCTCAAAGCCGAAAAGATGGCGTAATCTCTCAATTTCTAATTTAATGTTACTTGGAAGTCGGTTCTAAAACCTTATAATTTAAAAAAGTATATCTTTATTGTTGAAAGTATTAGACATGCCTCCTCCCCCCCCCAATTGCCCCCCTTTACCCTGGCCCCTAAAACATTATAATTAAAAAAAAAATCTTTATTGTTGAAAACCTAATAATTTTAACATTGGAAGAAATATCCCAAATCACTGAGTCTACTTCCCTCATGTTACAGATGAAGAACAGAGAATCTGTGTGCTCATGTGTGTGTGCATGTGTTAATTTTTTTTTTTTTTCAGAGAAAAAAAGGAGAGGGAAAAATAGAAACATTGATGATGAGAGATAATCATTGACTGGCTGCCTCCTGCATGCCACCTACTGGGGATCAAGCCCGTAACCCAGGCATGTGCTCCTGGTTCATAGGTCAACACACAACCACTGAGCCACACAGGTTGGGCCTGTTTGCTTAGTTATAAAAAAACCTGATAAACCCAATTCTGCTTAAAAAACATATATATCAGGAGGTGGGTATTAAGTTTACAAATGACCCAATGTAGTATTCCATTAAATGTGGTCCCCATATGTTTTAAAAGTATGATTCAACTTATAAAATTGGAAGTCACAACCTTTAGGAACTTATCTAAATTTAACAGATGCATATTCCTGGAATGTCTTCTGTGTGCAAGTAGAAATGGCCCCCACCTCTGCTGTGAAGTAATATGTGACCTTAAAGAAAACTTCATTTATCTTGGAAACTGAAATTCCTCTTTAAACATACAAAACAGGTTGCAACAGTTTTCAGAAATGATCAGAGTCCAGTGACAAGCAACAAAACCCACGGTCTGAGTCTCACTCCCATTTCCTGGTGTCTTCATCTTCCTCCCCATTTGTCTTCCCATCATTGCTGTTCTGTGTGCCAGGCCAAGAACCCAAAAACATCTGACTAAAACAAGTCAAGTGTTCACATATGTTGATTTCCAAAAAAGCCAACCAAAACAGAAATGAAATAAAAAGAAGAAAATATTAAAAATTCTTCTAAATCATTTACTTTTCAATGAGCCTCCATTTTGGATTTTTTTAATATATGGTGAGTATGTAATATTAATGCTTTAATTCATCCAAATTACTGGCTTGTAGTTTTCAGGAAATCATACATTTTTGTCTTCTTAGAGGAGTATGTTAAAATTTTACTAGCAAGGGGAATATTAAAGCCTAAGTATCATCAATACACTGTTCTAAGGCTCCACCCTGAAGAAGGTATTTGGCTGTAGACAATTACAAGGCTATCAGAGTTCTTGGAGAATTTGCAAGATCTACAGACCAACTCTAGGACTAGGACTAAAATGAAAAGGAAACATAATTTAATCCTTTATTTATATCAAAAAAGCAGTTGTGTGCAAGTCAAGGTGCTTATTTGTAAAGGGTTAGTCCTTGGGGCAGCGATGATAAAAGTAAAACTTTACTTATGTCACACCAGTGTTACCCCTGAGCAATTATAGCAATGGAAAGATCCAGACAGCCAACAGAAGATTCGTGGAGAGTAAATTCAAATGTATGTAAAACACCCAGATCCATTTCTAAGTAATTGATGTTTAAAGTTTGTTTCTGGTTCTTTCTGAAGCCCCTGTCTTCTAGGCTCACAGAATCTGCTGTGGCAGCATTTATCTTTTTGAGTGTGTCCAAGTTTAAGGTTAGAAGTAATTATGAAGAACATCTGACTAGGAGAAAAACAAAGCCCAATAAGAAAACAACTTGTGAAAAGAGGAGAAAAGTCAAGGTGAATTTAGGTTTCTCAAAAGGCTGTGTTTCTGACTAGAGGAAATAAAACATTTGCCAGTTGGCTTCATGGGATCCCAGGCTGGTCCCAGAGATAGAGGGAACAGATGTTGGAGCTTCTTTCTGGATTGTGTGGCCAGATTATATCCCTAGAATTCCCAGATGTAATTCCCTGAGAGATCAGAATTGGCCCATGTCCTCTCAGTTTTATGAACATTCTCATTCAGAGGTAATAATTCTAAGACTGTGTTCTCTCCTAGTGTAAATGTGGCTAAAAATTGCACCATGTTCCTGGCAGACCCTGTGTCCAAATATGTCCCGTGGCAAATTCCACCACTTCTGGGAAGACCTGTTCCTGCTTATGTCTCAGCCTTGCTCATTCCCTCCCTCTTCCTGTCAGTCAGACCTGCTTTCCTTACCATGCAGAGAAACCCCGCCCCCCTTGGCTTCTATTGGAAAGGGTCAGGGCACAGCTAACATTTACAGGTCTGGCCCACATCCACATGCTCTGAGGAAACTAGAAATCTTGACAGACTTGAGGGAAGTTAATGAAACACAAACTAACCACCCTAACATTTCACAACCAAGAAAGGGACTCACAGAAATGAAAAATGAATTAAAATGTCAAGATTGAGACTTCAAAAAATTGCCAAAGAACACTGACATCATATGTGGAAAGCATAGGGATCTGTTGGAATTGTTTAGAAAAGCTGACAATCTGAGAGAGATGCTCATCCAACTGTTTCCAGCAACTTGCACACTGGAACAGGGAGAAGAGGAGCAGAGGAGATGTGAACTGCCAGCCTGAGCATTTCATAGCCATTCAGCTCACAGAAGAGCTTCTGAACTGATAGGGATCTTTAATTCAAGTTTAGTTGGTTCTTTTAAAATATATATGTATTTTTATTGATTCAGAGAGAAAAGGAGAGGGAAAAATAGAAACATCGATGATGAGAGAACCATCAATCAGCTGCCTCCTTGTATGCCCCCACACTGGGGATCAAGCCCAAAAACTGGGCATGTGCCCTGACTGGGAATCGAACTGTGACCTCCTGGTTCATAGGCCGACACTCAACCACTGAGCAACACTGGCCGGGCTAAGCTGGCTCTTAAAATAACAACTTATATGAGGAATATTGCACTTAATTTTTAGTTGCTTATATAAGCTCTTTTAAGTGACCTAATCTTTTTAAGTAGACTATAAATTGCAGAAGATCAGAGACTGAGCCTTAGATCTTTATTTCCTCAGTCAGTGCCAAGGCCACTTAAGCAACAAGTAGTAGATGTAAAATACAGTTAGTCATGAAACTAAAAGAGCCCTAAATAAAAATATTCTTCTCCAAGCCCCTAATTGAAGTAGGTACATTATTTAGCTCTCCGGAAAAGAGTTCTCTCTCCCCTTCTTATACCTTCCTGGAAATAAGAGGGGTATTTTCAGTCAGGGACTTTAGCAATCCTTTAGACCAATAGTTTTCTTTTCAAGTTTAATAAGAGAAGTTTTTAAAAAAATCAGTTTTGACTAGTATTTTATTCTCCACAATTTTGAAAATCTCTGATATAGGCTAACACCCTCATTCTTGGACATTAGAATTCTGCTGTTCTGAGAGGTTTGGATCTTATTGGGGAGCTCACAGATGTCTCACTTTGGGAAGTAATGAACTGGATTCAAGTGGCCTCTTTCTCAGACCAGTGGTCTTGCTTGCACACCACTCTATCTCTGCCCGCAACCCCTGACATTTAATTCAGATGCATCTGGTCCTCCTCTTGTTTTATTTCTCCTATCCATTTGGAAAAGTTCTTTCAAAATACGGTCCCTGTTCACCGAATCTTGAAAGGAGCTGTGGCTACAGAAAGAGAGAGCCTGTGGAGCCTAAAGTGATGATACATCTAAGTGCAAACATCTGCACAGCTGTCTCAGTCCAATGACAGTATGAAGCTTTGACAAACTCTCTTGATCTCTTATTATTTCCTCTGAGCCACATGCTGAATTATTTGGTGAAGCATCTGTTTCTCTAATGTTGGAAATTGGTGGAAAGGAGACAGAAAGACAAGAAGATAACAGTTTAAGGCTTCCATAACTTTAGGCTGTCCTGGTAAGTCCTGCCCCCTGTCTCTTGAGTCCCAGCTCATCCCTATAGGGTTTATCACTTTTTGCCTGGGGGTAGCATCAGATTATAACTAATCCTCATGGTACTGCGTTCTGGGAGTATTACAACCTTGCTCTCTTTCTCACAAGGGGACTCTAGCCCTATTCTAAGGGTAGCTACCCAAACATTTCTCCCTTCAGATGGAATAGCTTTCACTATCCTAAAGAGGGAGAAAATGTACACTTAATCTCTAGCAGGTGATTCAGCTACATTATTGTACATTTATGTGCAACTCAACTGCTGAACTACGAGTGACACTCGAAAATAAACCCCTTTGCCAAGAGGCTCCATTTGTTCCATCACATTGGTCTGTGAATAATGTTTTTGCACTTGTAAGCCCCACTGCTTGGTGTAATAGACTTCAGTTTTCATTTGGCCCAGTTCCACCATGGCCCTAAGGAATTCTTCATAAAGGAACATCTGAAAGTGCTCTTGTAGGTGTGTCGGAGGCCGGATGTTTGACTAAACAATGGCAGCAGTGTTTCTATATTGAACTGCAGATATCAGATGAAGGTTCAAGATGTAGAAACATTTTTTGCTCTCTCTGTTTTTTAGTTCCCCATCTTAAAAGAAGAAATACAAGAACACTTAATAGTTCCAGCATTCTGAGTTGCAGGGGTGGAGAATAACATAAGTACTTCCCAGAATTTTCCATTTTTTGGTCATAGTGAAAGGCAAGGGTTTAGGACAGATTTACTTGTGTCTCATTACAAGAGGAAATGAGGAAGGGACAAGATCAGAATCTAGACTTTTTTTCCCCTTGATGGGTGGGGGTGGTGGGAGGAAAGGGAGGTTGGTTGGGACTTTCTGCACAGCAACAACCTTGAGGTCCTGGGCCACCCACCCACTTACTCATAACTGGCCATTTTGCTGAGTGGGAAATTTTGATCTTGAGACATTTAGCCCTAGCCTAAGAAACAAACCAGCTTAGCCTGGGTTCTTTGTAGAACAGAGTTTCAGGCAGAAGTTTATGTGCTATAGCTTTATTAGAGAGTGCAATCCCAGGGAAAGAGTGGGGGAAGGCTGAGATGGAAAGGTAGGAGAGCCAACATGACAGTGTATTACCCACTCCACAGCTGGTGCCAAACTAACTAATCGCTCAATCTCCCAGAACTGTTTTCTAAGAGAAAGGCAAATTTCTTATTCTGCCTCCTATTGGTCAACAGGACAATAACTGCCCACTTCCTTAACCCTCACATTCTGGTTGTACAAGTGTTGACACTGAGTGGCATCATACCCCATCAACATTAAGGAAGTTGAGAATTGAGTTGAAAGAGGCAAGGCCTATCAGGTTGTTGTGGTATTCCATGGAGCTGGTCATAGTAGTTGAGGCTGGAAGGGATTACAGACTCCAGTGTCTTCCCTGACCCAAGATTGAGAGTGGATTTGACCTCACACTCTAGGTGGCTCCAGCTTCTTCACTCCTTACCCATTCACATCTTTTTATCTTCTCATCTCTTTTCCCTCCTCCCTGGTTTGGACTAACCCATCAGTATGGTAGATCCTGATATGCACCATGAAGAGCCCTCTTCGAAGAAAGATTTGCTCATGAGCAGTAGGAAATGCAACCAGTAGACAACTTTCAGCTTGTCAGCTCCTTCAGGATCTGCCTCAGATGCAGAGTCTCTGCCTGAAACCATGCCCATCTTGGGGCAGTTTGGATCTGGTGACTGAACATGGGCTGGTCATTTTTTTCAGGGATATAAAGTCCCAGGCAGTTATTCTGGGACAATGCCAAAGGACATTTTTCACTCCAGACCTCCCTACTAGGCTGGCCTATGTTGCAGTTTGACTTCTCCCTCTGCCAATCCTACTCCTCCCACTTTTTGTCACAGATGTTGATTTTAATAAACATTTTGTGCCCAAAACTTCAACTCATCATCTACTTCTGGTGAACCCACCCTGCCATAATCAGCTTACAATATTTCATGCCCAGAATGTGTCAAATTTGTATCATGAATTGAAAAGTTAGGCCACTCAAGAATCTACAACTTGGCTTCTACATCCCACCCCTGAACTCCACTGGCCTCAAGGGAACTAGTCCTGAATCTCTTCCAGAAGCAGGGATGTCAGTGACAACAGTACATTTCTGATTCACATTTGCAACACCATGTGAAGATTGTGGGGCCAGAGAACCCTTGACAGAAACTTCTGCTACTAAGTGCACAAAGCAGTGTCTTTGAAGCATTACCATACATATGATGTCATATATATTCAAAGATTAGGTCTATACAAAGGCCAGGACATATGGGTACATTTATTTCAGTATTTAGTGGTTGTAGAATTCTTGAGCCCTCAATTTTCCACTCTAGGTTGTTTACCACTATCCTGGCTTCCATATTTATTAGACTAAGTGGGAGGTAGAGAGCCCCATATCCTTTTTGCCCCCTCTCTGCTCTTTCAGGGTGGCTCCATTTAGCATTATAGCAGGAGAGGTTGAGGTGTTTGGCAGTAGTAGAACATTTGTCCTGATGATTCATTATTTTGTTTGCTAACATTAAACACTGTGGGATGGCATCATAGGAGGCATACCTTGTGTAGCATTACAGCCTACATCCTTCTATGAATGAAACTCACCCAAAACATGTAGGGCATGATTATGTGCTCTTGTACCCATACACTCCCACACACCCTCCTTAGAAAGGTCATCCTCCCTTCTATCAAGTTGTACACGAACCCTCTTTGTCAGTCTTCTCTCCCAATAAAAATAATATATCCTTCTTTAAAGAAAAATGGAAAGGGTAATTGAGAATTGAGCATCTGTTGAAACCATCTCTTCTCAATTTCAATGTTACTCGATTAAGAAATAGTGTAAATAATGCAGAAACACTGACAGGAAGCTCTTTGTTCCATATTATAGCTCAGGCCTAATGTGATGTATGCATTCCCAATATCAAAAATTCCTTACAGGTCCTGCCCTAACTGGGTTTTTTTTCAGGTTTTTTTTTATTTAAAGAAAAATGATTTTAAATATAATAATGTTGCATGCAATTATCCTTAATATTTTAAGAAAAATCTTAAATATAATAATGTTACATGTAATAAACATTAATATCTCGAGAAAAATTATTTTAAATATAAAATTACATGCAATAAACACCAATGATTCAAGAAAAATGGTCTTACATACAATAATATTATATGCAATAAACATTATTATTTCAAGAATAAAAAAATTTAAGTATAATAATATTACCAAAACTGTACTAACAAATGATATCACAAAAGTTGTAGGAAATATTAAAAGTCTGTGAATAACAGGATTACTTCTAATATATTCTAGATTCCCCCCCACCTTTGGCTCTCTTTTGTTTATCAGTTTATGTTGTTCATTATAGTCCACAGATTAGAGAGATCATATGATGTTTATCTTTCTCCAACTGGCTTATTTTGCTTAGCGTGATGCTTTTAAAGTTAATTTTGTCGGATATGAGTATTGCTACTCCAGCTTTTTTTTCTTTTCCATTTGCATGGAAATTTTTTTTCCATCCCTTCACTTTCATCCTGTATGTGTCTCTCGTTTTGAGGTGGATCTCTTGTAGACAGCACATAGTTAGATCATGCTTTTTTATCCATTCAGCTACCCTACACCTTTTGATGTGGGCATTTAATCCACTTACATTTAGGGTTATTATTCAAAGATACTTATTTATAGCCATTTTAATTCTGTATGGCTAGGTTTCTCTCTGTGTTTATTCTTCTCAGCAATCCCTTACAGCAATCCCTTTGGTATTTCTTGTACTGCTGGCTTAGTGGTGATGACTCCTTTAGTCTTTTTTTTTTTTTTTTTTTTTTGGTCTGGGAAGGTCTTTATTTGACCGTCTATTTTGAACTATAGCCTTGCTGTATATAGTTATCTTGGTCTCAGATCCTTGCTTTCCATTACCTTTTGCACTTTATACCATTTCTTTCTGGCCTGTAGAGTTTCTGATGAGAAATCAGGCATCAGCCTTATGGGAACTCCTTTATGGGTAACAGTTTTGTTTTCTCTTGCTGCCTTTAAGATTCTCTTTAATTTTTGGCATTTTAATTATGATGCGTCTGGGTTTGGGTCTGTTTCAGTTCTTGTTTGGGGTTCCTGAACTTGTGTGACTTTTTCCTTTACCAGGTTAGGGAAGTTTTCCACCATTATTTCTTCAAACACCTCTCTATTCCTTTCTCCCTTTCTGCCTTTTCTGGCACACCTACTATTCTAATATTGTTACATTTCACATTGTCCCACAGCTCCCGTAAGCTGTCCTCCTGTTTTTTAATTGTTTTTTTCTTTTTGGTTCTCTAATTGAGTAATATTTTCAACTCTGTCTTCTAATTCAATGATTCGATCCTCAACTTTCCCTAATCTGCTGTGTATTCCTTCCAATGTATTCTTTATTTGTGTTATGTCATTCTTTATCTCAGACTGTTCTTTTTTCATAGTTATTATATCTCTTTTCACACTGTTGAGCATTTTTAACATCATTACCCTGAACTCTGTTTCAGATAAATTTTTTATCTCTGCATTTATCTCTTCTTCTGGAGAATTTGCTAGTTCTTTCATTTGGAGGTTGTTTCTTGGTTTCCTCATTTTGGTTGTCTGTTTGGGTTTGTAACTATGTATTAGGTAGATCCTCTACACCTCTCAATCTCTAGTGCAGGACAGTGTTAATGGCTGTTTCTGACTAATTGGATCAGGCAAAGACTCAAAGCCTTCAGAGACCACCTCTGTCTACAGACTAATAGGATTCTGACTTTAATTGACCTCAGGCAATCATCCTCAAGTGTGATGAGAGTTTTTTCAATAGGGTGGGGCAGTTGTTTCTGCTTGGAGGCTGATTGTTACCTTTAATCACTTAAGTGACCTCAGAGCCAGGTGTTTTCCATTAGGGTGTGTTGACTGTCTTCCCTCCAGGCAAGGCAGATGTCTATATGGGAAAAATGTCCTTTGCTGTGTGAGGGAATGACTCATCCCAGGAAACTTGGAGTGGCTGCCTTCTGAGCTCTATCCCCTGAGTCCCCATTCCTGGGTTCTACCCTCATAGCTCTAGTCCACTTCACCCTCCCTCTGCCAGAGCACAAGGTGGGTGGCTTCCCAGAAAATTTTTGTGCATTGGCCCTTTAAGATAAGGTGACCAGACGTCTCACTTTTGGTGGGACAGTCCTGATTTTTAACAATTTGTCCCACGTCCCACGGCATTTTAAAAAAGTCCTGATTTTTGGAAAGAATGCACGACAAGCTAGGGAACGGCAGGAGAATGGGAAGGGAATATACGGTTTTCAGCTGCCAAGCGGTCAATGGTGTCCCGCTTTACCAATGTTAAAATCTGGTCACCTTACTTTAAGAGGGTGCCCGAACTTTTAGCTGCCATTCCCTGGAAGACAGCACCCCACTGCTTTTCACAGCTAGATGTTATGTGGGTAAACTCCTCAGTTTGGTGCTCTCTGCTGGAGAGCATAGCTTTGGGGTTAGATCCCAAAGTTCTCAGTGGCATCCCCCACAGCTGAGATATCTCTCAGGGACTTCAGTTGCCATCTGTGGGTGCCTAGCCAGCCCTTTCATGCCTCTGCCCCTTCTACCAGTCTCTATGTGCTCCCCGCCCCCCACTGTTGATCCACTTTTTGAAGTTGGGAATTATTGGAAAATTGTCAACTTAACTCATAGAATTAACAGGAAACCTGGCCACAGAGATGCAAAGGAAGTCAAAGTATAGGCACAGATAAGTCAAGTGTTTATGGTAGAAACAATTGGGCTCAACAACTGTCCATGTACTTCTCTACATTTCCTAGTCTTATTTGCAGTCAGGTTAGGTCATATTGTTATGGACCAACATTCTCAAGAATAAGACCACTGACTCCAATTAGGTCTTATGCAGCAAGGGAGGATTTATTGAGCTTGGCCAGCTGGCTGTAGCACCAGCCCCCACTGAAGTGAGGACTGACATTACAGCTCCAACGAGATGCAGAAACAAGCTTTTATTCACAAAAAAACACAAAAGATGATGCACAAAGTTTGTTGCTCTATTTCTCACAGACTCATAACTTTTGGCTAGAGCATGACTATTTTTCTTATCTCTAGCAGTAGCAGTAAGTCCTACTGAGCTGCAAACAAGCTGGAGCAAGTTGACCTTTACAATATGACAAGTTATGCCCAATAGACTATGAGCAGAAGGTATTATATGGCACTGCTGGGTTGAGGTAGTTAAGAGCTGATAGATTTCCACCATATCTTTCTATTCCAGTGAACTTGAAGACCACAGATTCCAAGTGGTGAAGCAACAAAATGGATAAACACCACTCATACCACAATAGGCATCTTTTCTCTTCCTTGGTTTGTAGATTCTCCTTGGGCTTTCTGGAGTCCCTACTCTCTAGCCCCCATTCCTTACATTCCATCTTTCCTTGGTAAAGAGGCTAGCAGTAGCAGTTGACAGATATATATGTGAATAATTTGAGACTTAGAAAACAAGCCAACCAATGTAGAATTTGTCTATGAGACAATAAGTTCATGTTCTCCTATGTTGCCTGTCTCTGTGAGGGCCATGATGTCACAGAGGATTCCCATAATGCCTTTTATATTTTTACTTCCACAACTAGTCCTTTAACTAAAAATCATGTTATTTTAGTTTTTCTCCAAGAGAATGCCCATTTAGTTAGATTTCATACAGTACAAAGTCTTTGTTCTCCATTATCTACAATTAATAATAGAAAATATTTATTTCAAATTTTTAAGAATAATTTTTCTCTTCTTTTTTCAAGTTAATTAAATTTTATTTTTTGATGTTTATTTACAACTGAGAAAATCCTTAGTCCTTTCTAAATCAAAATCAAAATGAACATATAATAAGGTGCTACATTATGTAGGACTCAGTTAATTTTTAATCCACTGTTTATGAAAACTTAGCTTTCTATACTTTCTTAATTATATCCCAGACTGAGATTCTGCCATAGCCCAGTAGAAGTAGAGAACTTTTTTATGACATTTGAACAAATAGAAGCCTCTAGGCCCAGCCACAGATGTTTAGTTTTACATAAAATATGGATCTAAGTTCTGGCTCTGTTTTCAACCATGAATTCCCTCATGACTCCTAGTGTGTTCTGGCTGCTTCTGCCACTGCTAACTTCACAACAAGAACATCAGGATTCCAAGGACACTGTGTCTCCTGGATTTGTCAAGGGACCCTACCCTGGCCAGGCTTTCTGATGGCATCCATATCAGTCATTGTCTTCTCTTATTCCACATCCAACCCCCTTTTCCAGCTGTTCATGTACTATGATTTGCCAGCTCCTTATTATTATTCTTTGGGGCATTTTCAGAATAAGGAGTAGGCCAGTTTACAATTTAAACCTTATGGGATTACATTTTCAAGTTGTGAACCTAAACCTTTTAGTGATGATTACTCTTGTCCAAATGCAGCTTCCTGCCCTCATGAAAAAAATTGTCTCCAAAGACATTTGGACATCTAGTAGTTATTGCAAAAGAATGTACTGTTGGTGAGTTAAATGTAAAGGAACCAGAAACATATGGATTACATTTCCTTTTAAATGAGCATGGTCTCCAAATTGAAGGGAATGAATGAATTATTTGGCAATATCCAGTTTAGAAATAGTCAATATTAAAGTATTTGAAAGGTAAGTTGGAGAACAATGCCTACTTTCAGGACTTTCCATTCCTGAATAGCAAGGAACTGCTATTATGGTTCTGCTGAGGCCACTCTGCAGCTGTGAGATCTGTCATGCTACACAACTACTGGCATGGGCTAGGAGAACACCACTGTTCAAAGGCATTATTGGGTGATGACTCATCACTCAAATGTGTTTAACACTCATAAATATGTGGTTCATAAATGCAGGACATAACACTAATGAGGGTATTAGACATTTGAAGCCATTGTAATATATCAGCCCAGTCTTTGTAAAAGAAAGATCTGATTTTAAATCCTAGCTAAGAGATCTTGAGCAAATAAATCCCTTTGCTATTCTGGGCCTGTGTCCTCCTCAGTATGAGTATTAAACAAGACCATGTACATAAAGTGCTAGGTTCGTACCATGAAAGATGTATTGTTCTGCAGATTTATTTGATTCTCAGTAGAGGGGAAGTGAGTTTTTTGTTACCGTAGCAAGAACAATGCTTATAGCATATCTTTTGTATCAGACCCAATCTGACATAGGTGTATGATTCCAATTTTTACACAATTTGTAGAGACTGGTCAATGATCTGATGTAACAAGCAGCTTCAGATCATTAGGTTGAGCTTATCATCTTTCTCTTTAGTTATCTCTTTTTAGTTATCATCAATTATAGGTTTTCCTTGGATTTTTTTTTTTTGTTACAAAAAAGACAAACCAGAAACAAGGAGGCCAAAAATGCCACACACACAGAAGATGAAATCATCCAAAACAGGTGATACTGTTCCACAAATGCACATTTCTCTGAATAAGCAAGAACAGTTGTATAGAGGATGTAATATCACAAAAAGGCAACTGAAATGTCTGTGCAGAGTTGTAGCGGAACACAGATGAAGGGGTATGGGCTGATGGTATGGACTATCTTTGTATTTCAAACATCTGGTGAAAGTTAAAATCTAAATTTGAAATTATTATAAGAATTATTGAGCAGCTCTTAAATGCAGGACAGTTAGGGTGGGGAATATATACATTGAGATGAGCCAGCCAGGACCTGCAATCAACAGAAAGTCTTATAATTCAATAAAGTTTTGTAATAAAAGCAGCATTTTATTATGAATAACCTTCCATTTAACTTTGTAAGGAAAATGAAAATTTTCCATTTACTCCTAAACATGCATGAGTTGGCAGCCTTTTTGACTTTTGGTCCTGGTGGGTTCCTCTATCATTCTAAAACACACCCAGGTCCCCAGAAAGGGGGACCTTAGGTAGCACAGGAGCATTCTCACATCCTCTGTTTCTTAGTTACTTTAATTACCTACATGGTTCTTTCTCAGTCACTGCAGACTCAGGCATAACAGGGAATATAATATTTCTTCTGTTACCCAACCAGGTTCCTCTTCCTGTCTTCGTTCTCTTTGTCATTATGTACCGTCTCCTTCTGACCCAAGTAGGTTGGCTTAGAACTATCTTGAACTCATTTCTCTACTTCATTTTCCGTTATAGTAAATTGCCACGTCCTGTTGACTTTTTAAAAAACAGTTTTATTGAGATATAAATCACATATCATACAATTTGCCTGTTTAAGGTGTACAATCCAATCATTTTTAGGATAGCCACAGATGTATGCAATCATCACCACAAACAATTTGAGAACATTTTCATCACCTCAAAAAGGAAGTTTCTTTCTAGCTATCATCCCTATACTCTTCTGTCCCCCATCACCCCCACCCTCCTCTACCCGCTAGCCCTAAGCAACCACGACTCTACTTTGTGTCTCTAATAGAGTTGCTTATTCTGGACTTTCATATGAATAAAATCATGCAACATGAGTTTTAGTTTTGTGTGTGTGATTGGCTTCTTTCAATTAACTTAATGCTTTAAAGGTTCATTCATGTCATAACCCATGTCTTCTCCACTGAGTGCCTTATACATTCTTTGGTATTGAGGATAGTTCCCATTGTTCTGATGGCACTTAACCACACTCTGTCTTGTATTATCATTATTTGTGTACATGTCTTAACTTCCTTAGCCCAGAATCTATATAAGAGGTAAATAATAAATATTTCTGAATGGGTAAATAAACATATAATTGCATCTGTAGAAGACCAAATGAAATTTCCAATTCTTTAGCAGAGCAAATAGAGGGACCTCACCCCGGCAAAGATGGCAGTAGCCACCCTTTCCCATGAACATATTTATAAGTTTTCTGTAAAAAAAACTTATATAATATGAAATACCGATCCCCTTTCCAGTACTTTACATATAAACCTTTAATAATGGATTGTGGTTTCAGTGTCCGAGGCTATTGTAATTAATTTTAGTAGTTAGCAAATACTTGTGGCAAAATTTCTCCCAAGTTATCTCATTGGCCGGCCAGTGAAGCAAACTTTTTTTTTTTTTTTTGGCCAGGATCTCTATGCTAGGATGTTTTTATCCTTAAAAACTTTTATTTTTAAATTTCTTTCTTTTTATATTGCTTCTCCTAGACTTTCATTATGGCCTAGCTGAACCAGTTGCTCCTCTGCTTATAATGGTAAGATTATACCTAGAAAGAATTGGAGGAGAAACAGTTTCCCAAGTAATGACTATTTGATAAGAACAAGAATGGAGGGAGAGGAGCAACCCAGCTGGGATGAACTGATGTCAGACCGGTTGGCTGATCCTGGGTAGAATTAAGCAGGTGGCTCAGGCCAGCACAAATATGTCAGTAATAACCTTGTAATGTTCCCACAAACTGTATGAGTTGTCTACTTGTGTTCATTTTTAAAACTACCATGGAAAATATAACTTTTCCTTTTATATATCCCCAGCTGCTACCATTCATTCTCTGGGCTTCAGTGGTCTAGGATTTCTGCCCCCTTCTTATAAGGGCCATAGAACACATTTACATGTTTCATGTCCCCTATGATAATATGGAAGGCTTTAAGATGCCCTAATGATTAACTATGTGATAGAAAACCAAATAGACCTCTGCAGAGATGGGAAAGTGGAGCTGGTCCTGTAATGGAGACTGAAAAGAAAGGCTGAGGCAGACCGTCGAATCAGGGAACTTCAAGGAAAGATGAGATGAGTTAAAGATCAAGAAGCAGAACTAAAGAGTTTAAGACAGCAGGGAGTTTCCTTCATTTCAAAAAGTGAATCTATACATATAAAAGCCTGAACAACTGAATGACCGGTCGACCAGTCGCTATGATGTGCACTGACCACTAGGGAGCAGATGCCCAATGCAGGATCTTCCCCCTGGTGGTCAGTGCGCTCCCACAGCCAACCTCCTGTGACCCCTCTCCCCTGTCCCTGGCCAGGCTGAGGGACCCCAGCCATGCACAAATTCGTGTATCAGGCCTCTAGTATCTTAACTAATAAAAGTGTAATATTAAAATTAACCATTTCTTCGGGATGGTCTAAGCCACGCCCACCAGCCAATCAGAGTGACTGTATGCAAATTAGCCTAGCCAATATGGCGGAGGCCGCAGCCCCGGTTAGTGGCTTCTCTGGAGCTGCGGCCTCCGCCATCTTGGGAGCCTCTGTCCTGGGAAGGCATCTGGCTCCCTGGGCTGGCCGATGCCTTCCCAGGCAGAGAAGCCTTCCAGGGGAAGCGGGGACCAGCCGGTGGACCCCGCGGCCCCCTCCTGGGAGGCCAATGGGGTGACCAGCACTGCCCGATCGGTCTCCCAGGCGGACAAGCCTTCTGGGGGAAGCGGGGACCAGCCTGCGGATCCCGCAGCTCCCTCCTGGGAGGCCGATGGGGTGGCCAGCGCCGCCTGATTGGCCTCCCAGGCAGAGAAGCCTTCCGGGGAAAGCGGGGACCAGCTGACGGGACCCCGCGGTCCCCTCCTGGGAGGCCGATCGGGTGGCCAGCACCAGGCAGTGGGACTCCGCAGCCCCCTCCTGGGAGGCCGATACAGTGGCCAGCGCCACCCGATCGGCCTCCCAGGCGGAGAAGTCTTCTGGGGGAAGCGGGGACCAGCCAGCTGACCTCTCGGCCACCTCCTGGGAGGCCAATAGGGTGGCCAGGGCCACCCGATGGGCTTCCCAGGCGGAGAAGCCTGGGGGGTGGGGGGACGGGACCAGCCAGGGGACCCCAAGGCCCCCTCCTGGGAAGCCTATGGGATGGCCAGCGCCACCTCATCGCTTCCCAGGCAAATGGCCCGGAGGGTCAGTGGGAGCTGTGGCCAGCCTGAAAACTGCCCTTAGCCCCTCACCCAGGCTTGCCACACCACTGGGGAGCTTGGCCAGCCTGCAAACAGACATTGGCCCCTCACCCAGGCTGGCCAGGCACACCAGCAGGTGGACATCCCCAGAGAGGTCCCAAACTGTGAGAGGGCGCAGGCCAGGCTGAGGAAACATTCCCCCCCCCCCACCGCCCCAGTGCACAAATTTTTGTGCACCGGGCCCCCAGTATTCTATAAACTTGAAAAGCTTATTTTTGTTTCATTTAAATGTTTTTCCCCAAATTAATATAAGCAGAGTAATTCTTAAGAGAAGAATGCTAATAATAGAAATATCATGGACTTTGGAACTCAAAGACCTGGATTTAAATCCCAGCTCTGCCACTTCTTAGCTCTGTGTTCTTGATAGAATTGTCTTTGTTTATACAATGGCAATTAAAAACAACTGCCTATAGTGCTATTACAAGGAATAATGAGATGCATTTACATAAAGTACTTGTTTTAGTGGGTAGCACATAGTAATTGCTCAGCATATGTAGCTATATATGTTCTTCCACTACCACTGTGCTGACCTACCTGATCACCAGCCTCTTCATGATGGATGATGTGAACATGACAGAGTAAGTATGACTGATGCAAAGAGAGATAGTAAAGGAAATTAAAAAGATTAGCTAGTAAAAGATTTCTATGATAAAGAACATTAAAAAAGACAATATATTTTCTCTAGTGAAAAGTATTTACGACACTGCAAAAGTATTTGAACATCTCTTATGTAAAACTAGAGGCCTGATGCATGGAATTCGTACATAGATGAGGTCCCAACCTGGGGGAAGAGGGATGGCTGGGATGCAATCGGTCCTCTGGGTGGGTGGTGGGACACCCTTGTTGACCCGGTATCCAGATCCATCCCACTGAAATTTACACTGGTTGTTGGGAGCCACCTGGCAGCCACTTTTATATTGTTTATTCCTTGTGGAGTGTCTAGGGAGGGGAAGTGGCTGCAGTGCCAGAGGCTGACTTCCAGGAGGCTGGCGGTGCTGTCAGGATTGTGCTGACAGTGCTGGTCCATGGGTGCCTGGCCCGTTCTCTGGAGATTGAACTAGTAAGACTACTGAGGGAGTGAGTGGCTGTTGGTGGGCTGATGGGCTGGTGGGCTGCTGGGACGTGTTTCAGCTGAGTGGCTGTGGGAGCACACTGATCACAGGGGGCAGATCCTACATTGAGTGTCTGCCCCCTGGGGGTCAGTGTGCATCATAGTGACCAATCATTCCGGTCATTCAGGTCACTTAGGCTTTTATGTATAGAATTGATATGACTATACCTTTCAAACAGAATTACAGGGATATAAATGCATCAAATAAGTGGATACTGTCCAGTTTGTAGATACACAATTACCTCAATACAGTTCTTACAATTTTAATTCTTGCCAATTTAAGCTTATCTGAAAACTCAGGAAAGCCAACTCAGGAGTCCGAGAGAGAAAAAGAAGCAATGGTGAGTTTATATTATGCTGAAAATAAAAGGGGCAAAGTAAAATGAATCTTATTATTTAAACCAAAGATCTTTAATAACCTTCAATGTAAATCACCAATCAACCTTATAATATGAGTTATAAAGTCACTAGATAATAATCAGAAAACTGGTTACATAGTCATAGTCAAAAATCACAGGAAATCATAGACCTTTGATTTTATCTTGAAAGACAGACTTGATTTGGATTTGAATATTTAAATTATATGAAATCATTTCATCTTCCCCAGAGCTCTAATGTTTGGAAATGATTCTTGGCCTTAGTAATAAGATTCTTTTTAAAAATATAGACATTTTATTGATTTTTTACAGAGAGGAAGAGAGAGATAGAGAGTTGGAAACATCAATGAGAGAGTAACATTGACCAGCTGCCTTCCTGCACACCCCCTCCTGGGGATATGCCCGCAACTAAGGTACATGCCTTTGACCATAATCAAACCTGGGACCTTTCAGTTTGCAGACCGACACTTTATCCATTGAGCCAAACCAGTTAGGGCAGTAATAACATTCTTAAAACTGATATATGCTAGTAAACATAACTTTCTTGGAAATAAATAGAGTTGGACATAGAGGAAGAAGAATAAAATTTTTATCAAATTTGCAACTCTTCTTTAATTTATAATTTATCAGGCATTACCATAGAATGAATTGTTCTGCCTAAATATATTTTGCAGGCAAAACAATTTTTTTAACTTAATTACTTATTGAGGAAATCAATTACATTTTCAGACTCATTAAGCAGGGTTGACAGAATATAATTAAACCTTGTTGACTTTTTGACCTGGATGACTCAGGGTAATCATTTTGAAGATCTAGAAGGTAGAGATGTGATACAATCGAAAAAGCACAGGATCAGGAGATCTAGATATAACTAGCTAATTCTATCAACTTGGACAAATCATTCATCTGGGTCTTGATTTTCTCACATTTAAAATTAAGAGTTGGAGAGAAACCAAGATGGTGGCATAGGTAAACACCTGAAATTGCTGCCTCGCACAACCATTTCAAAACCACAATGAAAAGAAAAAACAGACACCACCTGGAACCACAGGGAAGGCTGGCTGAGTGAAAATTCTACAACTAGAAGGAGAAAAACACAATGAGACTCGGAGGAGGTACGGAAGTAAAGTGCAAAGGTACGGAGGCGTGCGCGCGGAAAGGGCTCGAGGAAAGGGCTGGCAACTAAGGAGGTGGTTCTCTTTTTCAATCTGAAGGGAGTCACAAGCTTCTGATGGCTCTGAACTCCAGTTCGGGGCAAGTTTCTGGGGATCCAGACTCATACGGGAGAAGCTGGACTATCTGGCACCAGGAGGAACTCCAGAACAGCTTTCTTTCGGTGGTGTTTGCAGCGATTACCGTGGGACACTGAGACCCAATGCCTCTTAGGGCAGGGCTGAGAATCAGCCATAGCTGTTTGCTCCACCCTACTGATTTCCCAAGACCCCGCCCTACCCAAGCTGCATGCAGAGGCTTTTGCATATAAAAGGCTGGATAGCCTCAGGCAAAGGCTAAATTAGCACCTCCTTAGAGATCAAAGAGCCAGTGTACCCAGTGGTCAGAGTGGGACCATACAGAATACAACTCCTCAGAAACATAAGGGACACACTCAGGGGGCAGACTCAGTGAGCACCAAAGCCCCACTGAAGCAAGTCTTGCCCCAAAGGGTGTCTCTAGCACAGAAGTTCTCCCATCTTAGACACAGTTGATTCTCATAGCCAAGTGGCTTGGAGGTCAATTCCTCCCAGTGATACCAACAAAAATCAAGGCTTAGCTACAACAAGACTGTGCAGAAAGCCTATGAGGGATGCACCAAGAGTGTCCAACCTCAGGTAATTGGGGAGGCTGAGGCACTTGGCCCTATAGGACACCTAGCACAGAAAGTCACTCTATCAATGCAGGGAAGCAGCCAAAATGCGGAGACAAAGAAACAGGCCACAAATGACAGAAATGGAGGAAAGCAAACAACTGGATATAAAGTTCAAAACCATGGTTTTAAGGTTTTTCAAGAACTTTGTAGAGACTACTGATAAATGTAGTGAGACCCTTGAGGATATGAAAAAGGACCAGCTAGAAATTAAGCATACACTGACTGAAATAAAGAATAATATACAGAGATCCAACAGCAGACTAGAGGATCGAAAGAATCAAGTCAAAGATTTGAATTATGAAGAAGCAAAAAACACCCAACCAGAAAAGAAAAAAAAAATCCAAAAATATGAAGATAGTGTAAGGAGCCTCTGGGACAACTTTAAGCATACCAACATCAGAATTATAGTGGTGCCAGAAGAAGAGAGAGGACAAGAGATTGAAAACCTATTTGAAGAAATAATGACAGAAAACTTCCCCCACCTGGTGAAAGAAATAGACTTACAAGTCCAGGAAACACAGAGAATCCCAAACAAAAGGAATCCAAAGAGGACCACACCAACAGACATCATAATTAAAATGCCAAAAGCAGAAGACAAGGATAGAATCTTAAAAGCAGCAAGAGAAAAGCAGTTAGTTACCTACAAGGGGGCACCCATACGACTGTCAGCTGATTTCTCAACAGAAGCTTTGCAGGCCAGAAGGGAGTGGCAAGAAATATTTAAAGTGATGAATAGCAAGAACCTACGACCAAGATTACTTTACCCATCAAAGCTATCATTCAGAATTGAAGGTCAGATAAAGAGCTTCATAGACAAGAAAAAGCTAAAGGAGTTCATCACCACCAAACCAGTATTAAAAAATTAAGGGTTGATTTCTAAGGTCTTCTAGAATGAAATCTTTTACTTCTGAGATCAATTATGAGATTATGTTTTGAAGCTACATGTTGTATCCAAGTCCTCATTTTACTTGACCCAATAGCAGCATTTAACACAATTTATCACTCTCTCCCTCAAAACACTTCCTTGTGTGGCTTCCAGGACTCTATACTCATCTAGTTTTCCTCTTACTTCATGGCTTCTCCTTTTCTGTGTCCTTGGTTGAATCCTCTTTCTCTTCCCAAAGTCTAAATATTGGAGTGCACATATATTTCCTAGGTTCTTTTACCCAGTTCTATGACCACAAAAAGATCACAACTGTTGATAACTCTCATATTTATATGTGTAACCCTAAGGTTTCCCCTGAATTCCAGACAACCTACTCAACGTCTCCATTGGAGTATCTAATAGGCATTTCGAAATCAATGATCCAAACAGAACTCCAGATTTTCCTCCACACACCTAATTCTTATCAGGAATTCTAGATGCCAGTAAATGGCACTTTCTTTTATCCTGTTTCTCAGTCTTGGCTCCTCTCTTTCACTCACATTTCACATTTCTTCATTAAGCAGATCCTCTTGACTCCACTTTCAAAATATATCCAAAATCTAACCATTTTTCAACACCTTTCAAATGTTACCACCCCAGTCCAAGCTACCATCATCTGTTGACATGAGGTGGTTTCCTAACTAGTCTCTATCAGCAGCAGACTAAGCCTTTCAAAATAAAACCTGACTATATCTTTCCCTGCTCACAACCTTCCAGTGGTTTCCTGCAGCAAAGAGAAGAGGATCCAAAGTCATTACCTGGCTGGGAAGATCCTGCCCTGGCAGAACTCTGTTCCATCTTTCCTCACCTTTCTCTCCACTCCAGCCACACTTGCTTCTTTGCTGTTTCATCAATTCAGTAAAGCATACTCCTTGCTCTTCCTCCTGCCTGGGATGCTGTCCCTCCAGATTTTTTGCATGGTTTGCTTCCTCACTTGTTTATTTATTTATTTTTAATATATTTTATTGATTTTTTACAGAGAAGAAGGGAGAGAGATAGAGAGTCAGAAACATCAATGAAAGAGAAACATTGTCCAGCTGCCTCCTGCACACTCCCTACTGGGGATGTGCCCACAACCAAGGTACATGCCCTTGACCGGAATCGAACCTGGGACCCGTCAGTCCGCAGGGACTGAGGCTTTATCCACTGACCAAACTGGCTAGGGCTTCCTCACTTGTATAAATGTCATTTCTTCAGAGAGATCTTTCTAGCCAGTCTGTCTAAACTTGCAGCTGCCTCACTTACACCATTCTCTTTTCTCACTGATTTTATATTTCTTTGAAACACTTATTTTTACCCAGTGTTAATTTGTCTGTTTCTCTGACTAGAGTGTCATCTTCATGAGGGCAGGGACCTGGCTCTTTTGTCCACTACTATATCTCCAGCAATTTTTATAGTGCCTGGCATTTAGTAGGAGATCCATGTACATTTGTTAAATGAATTTGAAGGTACTGGAGTGTTTGCATCTATTGTAATGTAACCTGTGAATTGCACAAAGGACCCCCCATGTCAAGAAGTCGAATTAAGGAGTCATTTCTTCAAAAGCCGATGGCTATGAGGGGGCTTTAGCTCTCCAAGTCTCACAGCCCTGAGTGACTACAGTGGTGAGCTTATAAAGGTAAAAACCACATTCTGCTAGACATTGGAATGTGGAGCTATCTTGCAAACACAGATTGGACAGCCCTAACCGGTTTGGCTCAGTGGATACAGTGTCAGCCTGTGGACTCAAGGGTCCTGGATTCGATTCCGGTCAAGGGCATGTACCTTGGTTGTGGGCACATCCCCAGCAGGGTGTGTGCAGGAGCAGCTGATCGATGTTTCTCTCTCATCGATGTTTCTAGCTCTCTATCCCTCTCCCTTCTTCCCTGTAGAAAATCAACAAAATATATATTTTTTTAAAAGCAGATTGGACAGAAACAGAATTGAGCAAAGTCGATAATCTCTAAAGGTCATCTACATTCTCAGTTCCTGGAGTCACTGAGTCAATGGAAGCAATCTTTTGTGGTTCTGGTCCTGAGGCACAGAATAACCTTTGTGATTTGGGCTGGCAAGATAATGGGGTGATTTATGTGAGTTTCCAGGATTCAATCTGGAAACTGAGGTAATTAGCCTATTGTTAAAGCAAGCAGGTATGTACAGAAGCCAGGATAGCAGGTTAAAATTTAAACAACAGTTTTTACCTGGGATGAATGTTACTATGCTTCATTGCTTTACATCTAACTTAATTTGCCTCAGAATGTTTGTGAGCATGATGTTTAATGGCTCTGCAATTTCCTTATTTCTCAGTGTTGCTAGCTTCTACTCTTACTCCCACCTTTTCATAATCTGCTGCTTCCAGTGAACTGTGGTTATAACCTACAAAGAATTCCAGTGTTTCCAGGGGATAGGTAAATAAACTTGTTTGAACAGTGAGATTAATTTTATATCTAATGCTGCATTAGTAAGTTCTGTCTGTGGCAATCTGGGGAAAAGAGACCTGCATTGGAACCAACCAGTTTAATGGGGTGAGTCACATGGTTTCCCATCCCCTCCTCTATCTTGATACCTTCATATGGCTGCTAAAGAGCAGAGTACATACGTTTATGACACCTATTTCTATCATAACTGGGAAGGTGTGCTTTTCCTTTCTTACTTTTGGATTTTGGAATGAGTGAAAAATGTGTTTGCTTGGAGTGATATAGTAGTAGATTGGAATTCAGGAATTATGTTCATTAATTTTATAAAAGATTTATTATGTATATACTATGCCAAGCAGCCTAATAGAAATTGTAAATAAAGTGGTGAATAAGTCCTTATCTTTGCTGTCTTGGAGTGGACAGTCCAATGATAAGACAGGCTTCAAACAAGCCATCACAGACCAGGAGACCAGTTAAGAGGCTTTTGCAATGCTGCAGGTCAGAAATATTAGCCTGGTCTGGGGAGTATACAGGCACTGAGGAGAGAGAAAATTAGAGCGATGTTTTGGAGACAAAACTGATAAAAGTTGGCAATTGATTGGATGTGAAGAAGGCAGAGGCAGGGGAAACCTGGGTAACTCCCCAAATTTAGTGATTGATTGGGTGTGAGAAATGAGAAAGAGGGAGGAAACATGGCTATCTCCCACTTTCTAGTTTGAGCAACAGGGGGTGGAAGTGGTGATGCCATTTCCCAAGACAGGAAATACTAGAAGAGGAGCAGATCTGGAGTCAGGAGAAAGAATAAGTCTAGTTCAGGATGAGGAGCCTGAGACAGTCAGCAAGCATGTCAAGGAGCAGGTGAGCATAGACGTTGAGACTGCAGACACAAATTAGGATTCGTGGACTTTTTATGTGATATTTGGACCTATGACATCACAGAAGAAAGATAGCACAGAGTCAGAGTAGGATAGGGACTTAGGGAATTCCTATGCTTAATATCCAGGTAGCAGAGAACATTGAGCAAAGGTATCTGCAAAGAATGGGCCAGAGAGAAAGAAACCAAAGAGAGCTGTGTCCCAGAACTGCCATGAACTTCGAGGCAGGGTTCAGAATCTGAAGTAGGGGCCAACACACAAATGAAAATGCTATACAAGAAATACGAATTTAGAAGGCAATGGGGGCCAGGTGGAGGAGCCTCTTTCTTGAAGAGACACACCAACTTCTGGCCTGGTTTGCTATTTATTTACTTGAATACACATTTGCCCTTTAGCAATGTATACAGGCATATCAAAGTAAAGTTTGGTAAACAGTAAAAGGATTATCAGGTTAGGGAATTGCCTTGAGACACTGAGCCCATAGTAGGGCAATATTATGCTGATTTTCAGCTCTGCTGAATATGGAAGTCCATTGGCCTTCCAATGATTCTTTTTGCATTAACATGCTAACTGCTGTTGGCTTTAGCCTGCAGCACAGAACTGTGATGCCTGCTGTATCATGTTGAAAACCAAGGTGATTCCAATGTGCAGCCAGAGTTGAAACCACTGCTCTAAGTTCCTTTACATCAGGCTCATTGACTGTAGGCTACTGCTGAGTTTAGGTTCCAATGAATTTCAATCCAGATCTTCAAGCTAACATATTAAATTGGAGTATTAAATTAGAACATCAATATGAATAAATTTGTCCTGATTCAGCTTTTTATATGGTATAACACCCTTAGAATCTACTGCCTTATAGGGTCCCCAGACTTCTGCTGATAACAAATTTGAAAAATCATAAGTGTGTAGGTTCTCTTCTTAGAGAGAAAATATTTGACATCTCATTTTGAGGCTGGAGGCAATCAGTCGTGGGTGGGTGAGATTGGAGATTAAGTATTCCTCTTCCAGTCGTTGGTCCAGGAGGGGAAGACAGGTTTTCTGCAAGAAGAGGTGTTCCTTAAACAGAATAGAGAGCTGCTTCCATTGGTAAAAAGGGGTCAGAGGGAACTGATGGTGTGAAATTCTCAGCTTTGTCTATGTCTGTCCAAATATCCCCATCCCTACTCAGAAAATTATAAGATACTGAAGAAAGAAATTGAAGAAGATACAAATAAATGGAAGCATATACTGTGCTCATGGATAGGAAGAATTAGCAATGTTAAAATGTCCATACTGTCAAGCCAGTGTGGTTCAGTGGTTGAACAAATGGGACTCCATCAAACTAAGAAAGTTTTTGGACAGCAAAGGAAACCATCTTAACTAATAAAAGAGTAATATTAAAATTAACCCTTTCTGGAGGAGAAACAAGATGGCGGCATAGGGTAGACACCGCATATGCAGCTGTGAACAACTATTTCAGAAAAACCGCGAAAAGAACACACGGACACCACACGCACCCACAGGACGGCTGGCTGAGTGAAAATCCTACAACCAGAGAAGAGTCTGAGACTCAGAGCAGCAGCGGAAGCAAAGTACAGAGGTACGGAGGCGC
>PVJC01006782.1:43337-53770 GCA_004026665.1 Murina feae | reverse complement strand
AAAAGGGGACATATGTAATACTTTCAACAATGAAAATTTTAAAAAAGATTCTACTTTTGATGTAATATTTCTTACCTCTAAGACTTGCACAAAACATCTCTTTCAAAAGCATATTCCAGATTCGATGGTCATCACTTGTTTTCTTCCTTCTCAGTTCCTCTATGCAGCGATTTTCAACCTGTGGGTCGAGACCCCTTTGGGGGTCTAACTACCCTTTCACAGGAGTCACCTAAATACATCCTGCATATCAGGTATTTACATTATGATTCATAACAGTAACAAAATTACAGCTATGAAGTAGCAACAAAAATAATTTTATGGCCCTGGCCAGTTTGGTTCAGTGGATAGAGCGTTGGCCTGTGGACTCAAGGGTCCCAGGTTCGATTGCCATCAAGAGCATGTACCTTGGTTGCAGGCACATCCCCAGTAGGGAGAGTGCAGAATGCAGCTGATCGATGTTTCTCTTTCATCAATGTTTCTAACTCTCTATCCCTCTCCCTTCCCCTCTGTAAAAAATCAATAAAATATTTTTTTTTTTAAAAAAAAAGAAAATATGGATGGAACTGGAGAGCATTATGCTAAGTGAAATAAGCCAGTCAATGAAAGAAAAATACCACATGATCTCACTTATTTATGGATAATAAAGACCATTATAAATTGATAAACATAAACAGATACAGAGGCAGAACAGCATTGACTAGACTGTCAAAATACAGCTGGAAGGATCGGGAGGGTTGCGGGGGAGTTAAGAGATCAACTGAAGGACTTGTATGTATGCATATGAGCATAATCAATGGACACAAGACACTGGGTGGTAGGGGAGGAGGGGGGAAGGTCAAGGGAAATAAAGGGAGACTTATTTAAAAGAAAGAAAATAATTTTATGGTTGGGGGTCACCACAACATGAGGAACTGTATAAAGGGTCACGGCATTAGGAAGGTTGAGAATTTGCTGCTTTCTGTGTTATACTACAGATTGCAGTAGACCCTGCATTAGATTTGCTTATGTACAAGTGTGTTTTTCCCATAGGACTCTGAGCATCTGGTAGGCTCTGGTTCATCTTCATATTCTCCATTGTACCTATCTAGGTGTTGAGACCTGTGGAGAAGAAATCCTAATGCTTGTTTTCTTGCATTGCTGAGAGGGGTTTGCTGTGGATTACATTGTGACAACTCAGCCCAGACTGACATAGCTCATCCTTTTACATTAGGTCGCTGCTGGTTAAATTTCTCAGGCATGCATTTTTATTGCATTTGGTGCTAATTCTCTCTATGTTCTATTAGATTGTGAGTGCCAATGGACCGAAACCATGTGGGTCTTGTTCAATGCCATATTGCCTCTTGTTCAATGCCATATATAGCAATATGGCATTGAACAAGGGGCAAGTGCTTGGAACGTTATAGGAAGAGGTGCTCTTATCCAGTGGAATGTGACTGGGTAGGCTATTGTGTGACACAAACATGCCCATTTGCACTGTCCCATAAGCAGTTTTGCTTAGACCTAGTAGACCCTGGGTTGGACGCTCCGAGTACACAGCTTAGGATGAACTTTGGGACCTGTGTCTTCAGCATTAATTGAGGGAGCTCAGGTCAGGTTCAGGAGCATCAGGTTAGGAATTCTCAGAGTAGAGTTGGAAGTGAAGAACAGAAATGAAGGATTAAAAAACCACAAATATAAGGATTAACCACCCCCCCAATACAAGGATTTAAAAATATAAAGTCTTTAACACTCACACATTAAATTCAGACAGAAAAGTCAAATAGTAGGAAAATAAAAAGGCCAATGAACTTGAGAATGAGCAACTTATTTATACTTTGGAGAGTGAATTTAGTAGCAATAACGTTTGCTGTTTATTACAGGCATAGCCATTGTGTCAGCTGCTTTCTTACAGCAGCTCTGCCTTCACCCAAACCACCGTCCTTTAAATAAGACAAGTGAACTTCCAATAATGTGTTAAAATTTGTCTACAGTGATATTCACCTCTTCACTTCATTGAAAAAATTCATGACATAATCTCTACTCTGAAGAAATTCACACTTTTTTTTTTTTTTTTTACTTTTGAACGAATCCTGTTAAGTTTGCAAATTCTTTATTCAAGAAGAAAAGAACAAAAGGAAAGGGAGAGGACTGGAGGAGGAGAGAGGAGCGATGAGACAAGGTTTTCGGTTTTGTCCCGGTGGATTGCAGCACGATGGTGCACAACATATAAAGGACCTCAGGAGAGATATGAAAGACAGGGGAGAGTAGATGAAGCGATGTCTTATAAACTAAGTAAAAACGGATGGAATTTAAAAACACAGGTGGAAAGCTATGCCTTGTGGAAAGCTGTAGGAATGTCTCTTGGAGATCGTGGCAAGGATGGCTGTAAATATAGATAGATTTTGATTTTCAGGAGGAGGGCCAGAGGTTATGTCTATGGGCTTGTCTGTGAGATAAAAAGACAGCCAGGGCATCTCGTATGTGAAGGGTCAGGACAGAACAAGACACGTGGCAGGCTTGGTCATAATAGAGAAATAGTAAGGAAATGAGCTGGAAATAGGATTTAAAGGCAGCCCTGATTCACTTACATTGATTTAGGTAGTTGTTGGTTTTTGATCCTCTTCTTCAGCTGCAACCCTATTGCATGTAGTAGGTGCTGGGAAACTTTTGACACTATTGATTAACCAGAGACTCTTTCAGCCGTCTTGGTTTTTGGCATGCATGTTCAAGATGGCCATTTCTCATCACCTCTCGTTTTAGTCTTCACTTTCGTTGTCTGAAAAATGCAGCCTTTAAAAAAAAAAAGTCTCTCCAGACCCAGTCACTCTAGGAACAAATTCTTCAGACAGCTTTCAACTGCTCCTCTGCACGATAACAACTTTTCCAAAACTCTGTCAAATAAGTTCAATTCACACCTATTATAATTGCCAATTGCATACTCACCGATTGACTGTTGTCAAATAGCTGCATATTTAGCTAGAGCCAATTCTTCTTTCTTTCAATATTCTTCGCTTATTATACCACTATTTGCTTGATATCCTAATGTACTACCGCATTTTTTATTTTTATTTTAAAACAACATTTATTTGCTCTTGGTTTTGCACTGTGGACAGGATTTGGCAGAGGCAGCTCATATCTGGGGCCTGCAGTATTGCCTGGGTGGCTCAATCTGGGCAGGTGGATCCACTTTGGAGTATGCTCACTCATGGGGCTGGGCCGTCCTCCTCCTCCACGGGGCTACTGGGGCTTCCTCTCAATATGGGGGCCGAGTTCCAGGAGAAAGGAGAGGCCTGAGCCTGGCAGGGCCACGCCTCCACCCCGTCCTATTGGCCGAAGCAGGTATTAATGCATTTTTGTCTATGGTTTACCAAGACATTTGTTTCTTTGTTCTTTATTTTCAAAATGAAGTTTTAACAATTAATATTGTTATTTAGTGCAATAAAGTTACTTTTAAAGTATTATTTTTAATTGTTACAGAGTGTTTCATTATAAGGATGATCATAGTTTGTTTCTTACTGTTTGTTTTCCAGTTATTTCTAATTTTTCCTGTTATATACATGTTTGTATATACATTTTAGGATATTCATTCAATCTAGTAGGTTCAATATTTTTTTCAGTTGATTTTTGGACAATTCTGTTTCTCTTTTATGGACAGTAATGGAAATATATATATTTAGCCTACTTCCTTATCAATTATAATTTCTCTTTCCCCTTTCTCCCTTCTTCCCTCTCTCTTCCTCCCATCTCTCTCTTTCAAATTTGGAATAAAACTTAGGAAATACATCCTATCTCAGGTGATATTGATATATTCTTTTTGGAATTGTACTTTTTTTTTACAGTTATATCTTTACTAGAGGCCCGATGCATGAAATTTTTGCACTTGCGGGGGGGTGGGGGATGGTCCTCAGCCTGGCCTTTGCCCTCTTGCAGTCTGGGAGCCCTCGGGGGATGTCTGACTGATGGCTTAGTCAAGTATCCTTATCGCTGTTGCTGAGGTAAGAGAGGCTCTCACCACTACTGCTGCACTCGCCAGCTGTGAGCCTGGCTTCTGGCTGAGCAGTGCTCACCCTGTGGGAGTGCACTGACCACCAGGGGGCAGCTCCTGAGTTGAGCATCTGTCCCCTGGTGGTCAATGCATGTCATAGTGACTGGTCATTCACTGTTTCGTTGATTTGCATATTAGCCTTTTATTATATAGGATATGCTCTGATTTGGGGGTAAGAGATTAGAGATGTCCTTAGTGGTGAGCTGGTATCCTAAGACTATTTTCTGTTAATTTAACATGATCATAAACTGAATTTATTTATCTAATATGGACAGATTCTATTTCTGGACTTGTTAATATATTCTTGTGCTGGTAGTATGCCCTTATGTAACTTATAATAGTCTGGAAAGGCAAAATTCTGTCAATACTTTTATTTGAAAACAAAACACTTGGTTTTTCTAATATTTTTTTATTCTTTCTACAAACTTTATAATCATTTTGTTAAGTTTTATAAAATATCTTTGTGGTTTTGTTTGGAGTTGTATTATGTTTCCAGATCACTTAGGGGCAAATTGCATTCCTTCCCAAATTAAGTTTTCTAATTTAGGACTCTGTTTTAAGACTGAGGCTCCCTTCATGGTATGGCCCCTCCCCTGCCCACACCCTTACAGGCTATGTTAGATGCTCCCAGAATAGTCTGCACAGATCTCTACTTTTGCTTTTACCACCAAATACTATAATAATTAGTGTTCCTGGACTCATTTCCCTACTTGACTGTATTCTCTCAGGAAAAACAATGTATTTTATTAATATTTATAATCCCGATAACATGCATATCAAATGCTTGTAATTTTTAAAAAATTGTTAAAACCACAATGTAAAAAATATGAATGTTTACAAAAAGGACTAAAAGAAGCACATCAAAATGGTTAGCTTCAAATATTTTTACATTTAGCAAGTGTTACTATTATAGTCAGAAAAAAAGGAAAACTCTAATAGATTTCTTTAAAAAAGAAACAAGTATATTCTTTAAAAAAATTTCATTTCTTTGTTGCAATAGTTTCTTTATCTGTTCCTATTTGTTATCCACAGTAGTTTGTACATATGTAGTCAGAGTTTATGTTATGGGTTCTTTTTAACATTTTACAAAGGAAGGCTTTTATAAACCAGTAGGACAACAACAACAAAAAAGTATTTTAAGAAAAAACAGTTACATAAAGCATTTTTGTAGAAAAAGCAGGCACTTAGATACATCATTTTTAAAAATAGTGCTTGTGTTCACTGACTTTTTTTCCTTTTATTACTGTTTAAATAAATTACTTGTATTTTTTTAATTATCTTTTTAAAAAAATATATTTTATTGATTTTTTACAGAGAGAAAGGGAGAGGGATAGAGCATTAGAAACATCGATGAGAGAGAAACATCGATCAGCTGCCTCCTGCACACCCCCTAATGGGGATGTGCCCACAATCAAGGTACATGCCCTTGACCGGAATTGAACCTGGGACCCTTCAGTCCGCAGGCCGATGTTCTATCCACTGAGCCAAACCGGTCAGGGCATTACTTGTATTTTTAAGCCTCTTTGCGATCTGAAAGATCTCTTTTTTTTAATAGTGGTCCTAGACAAACATTCTTGACACTTTTCAGAAATAAAATAAATGAAACGTATCCTATAAATCTATATAATTTAAATTTATTTCCGATTTGACAGAACTCAGCTCTATTAATTTTAAGGTTTCAATCACATTGTCTTGAGATCATGCCTGTGATATGGCTTTCTCTTTTTATCTTCCCGTCTTACTCCCACAATGCCCTGCTCTCTTCCTAAACTTAGAGAGAATGAAGAACTCAGACTTCGGTTAAAATGACCACAGTGTACTTTATTTAATGATTTTGGTACCTTGTGTTGCAATAAAATAAAAAAATCTACAAAATCCAAATATATAAAATTTCAAGTTTTTCTTCTTTTTTAAAAGTTTTACAAGAAAAATCATGTAACCAAGGAAACTTGTTCATTATGAAGCACTACTTTCCACTTCATTTCATCACAAATTGCAACTTACTTAACAGACCAAAAGAACAATGGTACTGCAGAACACCAAATACTCCACACACTGTGCTTTCCACTAGAGCACATGGGACCACAGCCCCGAGGCAGTGGCCCCCAGCCAATGAAGACACTCTTATATCTGAATGCTAAAGGGATGCTTGGATACATGGAGTTTAAATATATATATTTACAGGAAGGAAAAAAAATTAATAATTCGTTTTATTCTTCATTTGAAATAAAAGGCCAAATACATTTGTACAATGTTCACAAAGTAAAAGCACAAGAGCTGCCAAGGTTGTCATTCGGGTCCAGGCACTGTGCTTGTAGTGGGGGAAAGGTCACACGGTTCCTAAACACACACACACACACCACACACCCACACACACGGGGTCTCTCAGACCTGATTTCTGTAATGGTCATGGGGAAGAGAGAAGAAGCACAGGAATGGCAATCAGAATGTCATGCAGAGAGCTGACAACAGGGAACTGAGAAATGATCGGTCCATTCTCTTAAGTCTGTGGTTCGTCTGCCACCTGTTACAGTTTCTTTTTCAGAGATAGGTTTCAAATGAAAAAAGAAAAATTGAACAGGGAAAGAAGCACAATATGTTTAAGGCAAATTAAGCAAATATAGAGCAGCTTCTCTTGGTGTTGAGTGGAAATGAGGATTTTTACCCCAAATCCAAACAGAAACAAACAGACAAAATGAAGTGCACCTCCTGAGGTTGAGTTGCTTAGTCATACACACATTTTTGAAAATTGCTTTGCACCGAGTATCCTTTTGGAACTTTAAATGAAAAACTTGTTGGTTACAAAGTGCATGGTTTCATGTTTCTAAATTAAACAACACGAGCTGAGGTAGTTAGATGTGAAACTTATTTACTTAAAATAACTGGAGAATGAAGGACAAACATCAGTAGCAAAAATCCTTGTCATTTGAAAGCAGGTTTATACTGTGCAGTGGTAGAAATGCTTCTATTTTCCTATCAGATGTTATCAATTAAACCAGGACATTGGTGATAGCGATATTTGTTTCCAATTTGCTTGGTCAGTACAAAGGAAGTCTGTATCCCCAGGGATTTTGTTAGCAACTCAAGCTTTCACCATTTCTGCAGTGGAGCTATAACCAAGTGGCATTAGCTATCATTACTAGAAATTTCTGATCTAAACTGAATGAAGAATTTAATAAAAATTGAGAAAAGTATCCATAGGAAGGACAATTTTTGCTCTTGCTTTTACAATAGTTTTGTCTTAGCCCTAAATTCAATGTACTATTTGGTTTCAAGGTGGGGGGGGGACACTGGCTCATTGGTTACCCTCTTTGTTCTGAGAAAGAGAAAAACCCAATTTGCATATTCATCATCCTCTCATCTGGGAACTGAAAAGAAGAGCAGAAACAATTTGACAGCAGCAAAGTTCTCCGCCCAAGGGCCTCTCTCTTCTGCTTGCCCCCTTTACTAAAGTGAGGCGTCAGGTGAGAGCTTCCATGAGCAATCGACCAAAAGCTTCGTCTTTCAGCCATCTCGTACCCTCTAGACATGAAAGGAGTTTTATGACAGCAATATGGATATAAAGAAGATGGAAAACATTCTTTTTTGAGCACATGAGACTTTTTCATGTGTTTTTACCACTGGTTTAGGGATAGAATATTAACTGGAATAGCCACGAAAGTTGATAGCAACATCTAAAAAAGCATCACACGTGATGGATTTACACAATGGCTGATCCCTAGCAGTATATAATCACATTTAGCTTTGCTAAAAAATAGTTTTCAAGAGTCTCTGGTTTTCAGGCAAGACTCTGGAAATTTTCATGTGGGCTGGAAAGCCTTAAAAGGAATAAAATGTAAGGGGCATTCAAATGTCCGTTTCCCCAGTAATTAGAAGTATAGCTCCTATCTAATAACATGTTGTTTCCCCCTGTGTTTTCTTCTAGAATTTAGCTTATACCGTTTCAAAGAATTGTCCGGCTGTCACACTGGTAGATTCTGTTTTGCACCCTTATGGGAAAATCTCCCAATGACACACTCTCCCCACTGCCCTTCTCTTGCCTGAGCCAGCCCACCTGAAAAGCTGTTCTTAGTCCCAGACCCTCACGTCTAACCAGTTACGTTTTCTTGTGTGAAAACAAAGGAAAGACATGGATGTTTCCCGTTGTAGCAAAGGCTATTTGGCTGCACTTTTGATTGATAAAGTGTTGATGACGGTGCCTGGAGGAAAAGAAGCCCACATTATCTCGACTCACTTCTCTACTCATGTTTTGGAGTCTAGAAAAAAGAATATTTATCTACGTCTGCTGTAGTGACACAAAATTTTTGTTAATGGATCAGATGATTGCTTGGGTTAAATTCATGCTTCAGAAAGCTTAATACCATGCATGAGAAATGTGTGAGCAATCTGAAATTTTAAGCCTTTGACCTACCACTGGCAACTGAATTTTGGAATCCAGAAGTCTGTTGAACGTGGATGTGGTGTCAGCTCCAGGTGCAACGTGATTTTTTAACCCTCTTATTGAGATAAACTTTCTGAAACCTTATTTTGTATCTCCAAGAGCCTGCAAATTTGTTTTGCAAAGGAATATAATTATTAAGTAAGGGCACAATGACAATATTTATGCACAACTTTGCTCCATGAAGTCACAGCATTAAAACATTATCTGTATTGTTGGTATAGTTCCTGGGTGTATTTTTACTTCAGAATATCGCCTCCATGACTCAATATGGGCAAATCACGTTATTTAGCACACACTTAAGTGAAAAGAAAACGTGACTTTGGGAGGAAGTTGTCCAAGATGGTGTCTGTGCTGGTTTTCCCACCCTTTGTCCTTTAATTTTATTCCTGTCTACGTCCGTGCAAGTATGTGTATCGATGTGTAGCTGAAGCCTTGTGTAAACACTTCTCTGAGATATTTAAAGTATTTATAATCTGGAAAATGCATCAACTCAGGAGTTCCAGGCAGAAATAAGGCTTTACACTCTAACGGGTTGTAAAGGGAGAGATGTGTCGCCTTAGGAATGAAAGAGACTCTCACTGTAAACAACGCACAAATCTAATTTGAATAATATCTATTAAAATTTTCTCCTTCTGATAGCAGGTTCCAGACCATCACATGGCAATCGTTAGCGTTGAACCAGAGCATTATGCACGCATCCTGAAAACTGTAGCATAGGATCAGGCATTCAGGCTCCTGAGGCCTCAGAAGGAGCCCAGTTTTCTGGACACATTTAATGAAATATTTTGTAAAATTCAGTTTGGCTCAGAGGAAGATTGTTGTTCTCTAAGAAGCTTCGCTGTATGAAAGGAGTTAATTTTCTTGTTAAAAAGCTGATAATTGAAAAGAGTTGTACATAGACCTTTGAAGGAAAAATTCCCACTAAGTGATGAAGAATGATGGTATTCTTTGCTTGGTGAGTTATTGCTGCTGTGTTCCTAAGCTGCCTCCACCTCGTCCACTACAGCCTATTCCTGGGTGTGCACAGTTTTCCTTTTTTCTAATACTAGTTATCAAGGGTCAAAGCACTTTGAGAGCTCTAAGTATTCTTCACAACACCCTTATGAGGTAGGTAGATAAATATTCTCTCTTTTTACGCATGGAAAAAAAAAAAAGGAAAAATGAGGTGGGATGTGAGTTTCTGAGGCTAAAATGATCAACTAAGGATGAGGACACGAGTGCTCAGACCCCCGGACTCTGTGCTTCCATCATCAGACCAAGCTCCTCCATGCCCCTGCCCTTCAGAAAGGAACCTATTCCAGAGTGTAAAAGGATACCATGCCATAGCATATATTTTAGCATATTTAAAAGTCATTACATGCCCTGGCTGGTGTGGTTCAGTTGGTTGGAGTGTTGCTCCCTTCACTGGAGGGGTGTGGATTCGATTCCCGGTCAGAGCGCATCCCCAGGTTGCAGGTTCAATCCCCAGTCTGGGTGCGTGTGTGAGGAAGGCAATTGATGGATGTTTCACTCTCACATTGATGTTTTTTTTCACTCTCTCTCCCTTCCTCTCTCTAAAATAAAAAATGTAACATAAAACAGTAATTGTATTCAACACAGGGACTTTCAGTTTTCTATTAAACCGTAAATTCCATTCAATTATCACATCAAAGATAACTGGAAAAAAATGTCTTAGGTTTTTGTAGTTGCCAACTGATTGTCTCTTTGTTGCCAGTTCACCTTAACCATTGAACTAAACATCCTGTCAATAACATGAAGGCATAAATGATTTGGAAAAGGATGCAGTGAAGTAAAAATTGCAAGGAAAAAGCAGAGCAAAGCTAAGTTGGGTAGCAGCTTTGTTGTACGTAGACCTTTGAAGGAAAAATTCCCACGTTCTCTAAGTGATGAAGAATGATGGTATTCTTTGATACGCACATGTACTGGAGGCTTTGAAGGGTGTGTGACTAGCAAACAGACCTGCCCCCC